>PVIJ01007712.1:0-80262 GCA_004024925.1 Scalopus aquaticus
GGAAAAAAAAAAAAAAAAAAGAAAGGCACTCTATACTGCACCACCTTCCCCACACTCCTGAGGAGTGGTACGAAGCTCTTGAAGTGTACTGACAGAGCCCAGACAGTGGAGACTCAGATCTGGAGCCCTAGAGAGAAGAGATATCACCAGTGCCCAAGATACAAGCCAACCCCTCTAACCCCCACATATTTCCACCAGCAGTTTGACCCCTTCAGGCCCCTACAATGACTCAGCAACTGCAAAAACAGGTCTCACCACCTATGGAAGCTAGTCCTCCTGCCATTTCACTAGCCACCGGGCCAGCCTGACCATTACCCCTGCGCACACACGCGTGTGCGCACACACACACACACACACACACACACACACAGAGTAGAAAACTGGTGTAGTGACAAGAAGAGCACTGTGCAGGTTGCCTATGATTCAGGCAGATGGGTAAAGGAGGAGTCCTAGAGCCCTCGGTGGCTTTTTAGGCTTTTAATGATCTTTTTGTAGTGAGATAACCTGATGAAAACCCTGATGATTTTTCATTTACCCTACACCTGGGTGTGGATGAAAATGCAGTGCATTAGTGTTTCATTCATTTGTAGTGGTTATCTCACTGCAAAAGGCCGCCTAGCCACCAGCAAGTCTTTACTCTCTTTGGCTCTCTGGTGTCCTCTCATGGTCTCTCTGTTCCATCCCAAAAGGTCCTCGGCCACCATGCTCTGTTCACTGCTCTGCCATTTCTCCTTCTGCTGCTGCTTATATCCCAGTCTCTGGCCCAAGTGTGCCCACACATGCAGGCCCACACCCTACTTTAGGTGCCCACAATCAGACATGCAAGTAGGCCTGCAGGGGTCTATTATTGATGTGAGGGTCTAAAAACCTGATGATTTTTCATTTACCCTACACCTGGGTGTGAATGAAAATATAAAGAGTATTAGTGTTTCATTCTTAGATTTGAGGTGTTCCACAGTCTTGTTCACACCTTAGATGGTTTCTCTGAGCCCCTGGCCCAACCATCTCCATATCTACTTTCCACTAGAATCCTCACCCAAGATGCTTAAGAACTAAAGTCTTGTGGGTAAAGCAGTATTATGATACAAATCTCCAAAGGAACAGATTTGGGCCACAGCTTCACTTGCAGAACAGTGCAAGCCTTGCTCATTCCTGCACATCTCCCCAGAAAGAAAACATACTGTGATGACCTCATTAGCAACTGCTGTACAGATCTGCTGCCAACAAAACTACATCCTTTTTGATACCAAAAGCCAGCGCTTCATAAAAAATGGAAACAGAAAGGAAGTTCTAAAACAAACAGTTGAATTTTTCCTGTACCATAAACGCAGCAGGCCCATTATCTGGGGAGGTCAGCTCACTCATGCAATCACACGCACAACTGACAGGAGGCAGCCCACAGGCCAAGGTGGGGTGGGGTGGAGGCCTTCGGTAAAGTGACTCCCTTTTTCAGAGAGGCGAGGCCCTGAGTGGGGGGCAGACAGGAGAGTCCACAGATGTGGAGCCCCGCGTGGAGGTGGAGATGCGGAGGATGCTTGGAACAACCCTGAGAGTGCCAAGATGCAGTTCCCCAGACAGCCATACGGCTATATTAAGCAACCTTCTCGATATCTCCATGCCTTTTTTTTCATCATCTGCCTTTGAATTTTGCACAAGAAAATGCAAATTAATTTAAGGTTCCAAGTATAATAATGAACCATGCTATTTAGCCTAATTTAGTTATGAAACTAGTTTCTCTCCCCTGGCTTTCTACCAAGGCACTTTGTGATCAAGGGGAACAGAGAAGCATGTAAAAGGCTGATGCATGGGGGGGTCCTGAGTGAGTGGGTTCTGCCACTTCCAGCTCTGGATCTTGGGGCAAGTCATCCCACAAGTGTGAGAACCTTTTTTATAAGTTAAGAATATTGGTCTACAGCCCACAAGTGATGTGGGATTGTGCCTGGCACAGGACCCATTTGTCATGGACTGTAAATCGTATTTTGCAGAATATATTGTTGCAGGATCTGTGGCCAACCTAATTCCAAAGCACACGGTCCTAGGCACCCACTGCAGGAGGAAGAGAAAACACTAGTAATATATCAGCTGAACAATTCCCTTTCTCACTTCTCTCTTCAGCTATGGCAGACAGGACACTGTCAGCATCTGGGTCCCCACATAAACAGCTGTCTGCATGAAACAAGGCAGGAGGCCCATATTAAATAATGAAGATAGAATACATTAATTGCACCATGGTAAGTAACTATCATATAAAATATGACCATTATATGATTGTTATTACTTTTACTACATTATTCATGCTGACATAAATATAACAGCCCACTAGTCATCAGTGTCGTACTGTTTTTATAGAGAAAGAAAATGGAGCTCAAAGCATTTAATGGCCTAATGACCAAACCTCTAAAACACCAAAATAATGGTTGGCAATGCATGAAAAGAGACCAGCGGGTTTGCCAATAGGACAGCTTAATGACTCAGCTGCATTTTAATTTTGACTTTCTATTGCACTGATGTCTTCCTGGCCTATCAGCCTTATAACTGGGCAAGGATAGGTCACAGAATATGGCAGTAGGAATAGAAGGGGCCATGATAGGCTACCCTGGCCTCAAATACCCAGCATGTGTCCCAGTTCTACTATTAGAGCTTCATTTGTTTGATCCTTGAAAATAGCTTTCAGATCTATACCACTTCAACACATGACAGACCTCTCAGTTGTTCACTCATATCGTTTAAAACTAATTGTAGCAACTAATACTTCATAAGAAGTGGGTAAAACTGTAACTCAATATAAAGTTAGGAAAATAAAACCCAGAGACACTCTCCTCCTATAGACAAAATTGTTGGTATCAATATAAAGCTTAATAATTAAACATTTTGTTCTTTTCAGTATATTGTATTACCTCCTAGTAGTTCTTTTTTTAAAGATTTATTTATTTATGCATACAAGCTGGGGTACAGAAGAGGTGTGGGGCGATGAGAGGGTTCACCAGAGATAGAGTGGGGAGCAGAACAGGCAGATCAACAGAAGCACACTGCTGAGGGGAGCAGCGGGTGAGGCAGGAGAGGTCTGCCATACCATGTGGGAATCTCCCCAGCTGGCCATCAAACCTGTGTCACCGCTGCCGACAGCTACACAGCGCAGTGCCCAACCACTGCTCCACCAGGGAGGCCCCCTCCTAGTAGTTCTAAGTGCCATTAGTAAATACTTAGACTTTCCTTCTAGACTTACCACCCTAGTGATGGTATCAAGTTGGAGGGATTCATTGCCAGTCCTACTCCTCAGCTTTTTCCTCATCCAAGTGTGATATGGGTAAGGCAAGATAAAAAGAAGCTAAAACCAAACAGAACCTTTTTGAAATTATCAGGACGAATAAAATATACTTCTTATAAGGCACTTAGAAAATACACATACATGAACCTATCCAGTTGGGACTGAGTTTTAGACCCCCCGTTGATGGCCGTGTTAGCCTGATGTGAATGTGGAAACGGGTGACTCCCTCATCATGGATTTATTGAGCGTTTTTTGAGTACTAAGTCAGGGCTGGGATCATTGATTCCAAACTTCCACTAATGTGGTTAGGTCTTTGCATCTCTTTTGACAGCAATGACTATCACTATGAATTTGACTTTACTGTCTCTCTCTGATAAATTTTCAAGTGCTATGACACTCCAAAGTCAAAGTTAGATATTTAAAAGTACTCACCAGAAGTCTCTCAGTACATGCCAAGTAGGTCAACTTCACACAGGTAATCCAACTACTTTCAAGAGTCCTGGGAAGATCACACGGAATTATGCATGTGAAATACTTAATAGCACAGGATTATAGATGTGAAAGTTATTGTTATTGTCAGATATAATTTTCTGAGTTAATATAATGGGAAAGGACTTAAGAGTTGATCTTGATGTAATGTTCCCTTTTTTAAAGAGTAATTGATGCATTATTTTGCAATAACTATCAAAAATTTACAGGTAGTATTATTATTTTCTATTTTACTTTATACTCACCATTTAAAGCAGGAAATAAATTGTTAATGATTCTTATTTATTGTTACAGAAATTTAAAGTAAAACAAATGTCACAAATTTTCATGGACCCATGAATTAATTTTAGCGATTTCCAACATGTAGACAAACTTGTTTTCACTCCCAACCTCTTCCCCAACATCAATGATTTTTAAAAAAAAACAAACACTAAATATAATACCATTTTTTAAACACAAAATATTGCACCATTTCATCCTTAAATATTACAAAATATAATATAAGGTCTCTTTCATTGTGTGTTTATTTGTAACACAACCACAATGGATGACCACATTTAAAAGAAGCCTTCAGGAGAAAATTTCCTATTAGGGAAAGAATATTGTGCCATGTGTCTTACTCAAGAATATTTGGTGACTCCCCAATGCCCTCAGGATGAAATCTTACCCCTAAGATCATCCTCTAATCAAAACCTTCCCATTATTCCTCCATTGTCTGGGTACATTTGTTCACACTATTTATTCATTACAGTGGCAGGCCTCCTGCTGCCTTTCCATCTTGACCCTACCGATTTTGTGAAGACTTACCAAGACAACCTCCTGATTTCCACACATCATTTAAGCCTCTTGTGATTATTTTTTCTTTCAACCTGCATTGCATTTACTCTACTATTAGAAGGCAGTATTACAGGGATTAAAAGCATGTGCTCTGGAGTCTGACAAAGCTGGGCCTGGGAATATCTCCGTGACTTACTAGATCAATGCCTTTGGGAAAGTCCTCCCCCTAATCCTCATGTCCTCAGGTACTAATAGGAACAATTTATATTCTAGTCAAGAAGATTAATTAAGTAGACCTATATATATTTAATTCTAAGTGTGTGTATATGCACATGCCTATGCAGCACATTCATATGTATGTAATCCATACACATACACACAGTGTATACTCTTGTACACTCGACATTGTTTGGCACCGAGAACCATGAAGATCATATTATCATTGCTATTATTACCATCTGAACTGAATATCATATTCTGCCGTTTTATGGTTATCTTTCACTACTTAAACCTCAGATTGTTAATTATCTTTGTATCTACTTCCAGTCACCAGCTTCTTTTTTTAAAAAAATTATTTATTTATTTTTATTTTACATCATTGTTCATTTTTTTTTTTTTTACACCAGCTTCTTGAGGTCAGAACCAACATTGACCCTCTTTGGCTTCACACACCAGGTTCTCAAGACATTTCTGAAGCCAGCCAGTGTGATGATTAGACACAGGGTCTCCCTCTCCTAGCTCCAGGATGCTGTGTTCAGTGGGGGGACCTCACCCCTTTTCTGTCGAGGTTGCTCTGAGTGGGTAGCATGGGGCACTTTAAATTGAACCTATAGATTTTTCCAAAAAGGAAAAAGTTTTTCTTTTGTATGCAGAAAAGCAGGTGTGGGACAATTGGAAATGGTCATTTCTCACAGAAGTGTGTTTCTAGAGAGCTGATGGTACCTCGGGGCTGGCCGTCTTTATGCCGGAAATGTCATGCTTCTTTAGTCTGTAAATATCATGCTATAGAGAACACCGTCACACTGGCTTTAGGAAGAGACAGAGCCAACTTTGTATGGCAGTTTACTGTCAAAGGACAATGCTTCTTTCTTGGATTGGTAAAAAGAGAAGGGGGCTGGGCAAGCTACTGTGGAGAGAAGACTTGTAATCCCCTTCCCGACATCACATTGCAGCTTCTTTAATAAAAGGATGAAAGAGTGTCTCTCCTCCAAATACCAGTCTTACTCTGACACAGTCACTATTTTTCACTTTCAAATGTGTGAATTCTTGGAATATTGCTGGGGGCTCCCTTTACACCTGCACCCATAGGTTCTGTCAAGGGCTGTGTGGGACCCTTTTACCTTGCGGTATCTCCCTAGGCTGGGTCAAATCTTCTGTTTCATCTTTTCAAAGTCTAACACTCCACTAAGTAAAGATGCATTTCAGTTAACCAACACATTTTAAGAAGAAAATCCCCCAGAAATGTAAAGATTATCTTTTTCCCTATGAAGTAGTCCTTACTATGAATTGCATAGTCAGATTTCTTTGCATTCATTACCTGACTGAGAACAGGAAAGGGCAAGTTCACTGTGACTGGGGAAGTAGTTTGTGGCATATGAATCACTTCCTGCCAGGGCTGGTCTGAGAAGAGGACTGATAGGATAGAACTTGTGCTGTGACAAGATAGCCCTAAAGACTGCTGGTAGGTATGAGTGGAGGGGGGTATTTAGAGGAAATAAAAAGCACAGGAGATGATGAGAGGGAATCAGAGAAGTGGAAAGTCTGAAGGATCAACTTCTTCCATTTGGAATTTTGCTGGTACTGCACATACAGAAGCCAAAGAGAGTAGAGGTTTAAAGCACAGGGTCTGGAGACAAATGACCTGTGAACTAATCCCAGCCGCCCTACTTACCAGCTCTGTGACTTTGGACAATTTACTTAGCTTCCTTAAGCTTCAGTTTCCTTATCTGTAAAATGAGGATGAAAAAGTGTTCACAGGTCCTGAGGCTATGTGGAGGATTAAAGGAGATAATGCATGTTAGACACTTAGCACAGTGTCTGGCCCACGTTATATACCCATTAAATGCTAAATATGATTAAACAGACTTTCCAAAGAGGACAGAAATAATTATTTTTATCAGAATTTCTTCTGATTTATAAACTGCACATCATATGTAATCTTTCTCGGGTTTTCTTTTAGGAGTTAGTGTTAAATAATCTGTGCTGCATAAAATATTTCATTGTTATCTGACTAATGTCCCTAAACTAACACTAATGGGATATTTGGTTCTTTATAGAAATTGTTCTGGGTATGTGTGTGTGTAAATATATACATCTAGTCTTCTCAATAACCCATTTTCCAGGGGAGGACACCGAAGCACAGAACCATTAAATAATCTGTCCATGGGCCTTCAACAATTATGGAAGAATTTTATCAGTATCTGACATAAGGTGGTATGATTTAAGAGCCTAAGTTCTTAAAACCATAGGATCTAGATGGATGAGGTGACTGGTTAATGACTCTATGACAAGTGAGATGCAGGCCTGTGTCCCAATCCAGTTTTCTTAATTTTTCTACAGCATACATCTTCCTTACTAGCTTACATCGTTCCTCTGTGAAGGCTAACCAGCTTAAAGTGGAGGAAGAACTATCAATAGATTAAATACTCAAAGTACGGGGCTTCAGCCCATTTATGCCACTTAAATTCCATGTGGCTTAGGGCAGAGATTGAATAGTGATTCAGGACCTTGAGCTTTAATTTTATCATAAGCTACTTGACTATAGCAATTGGTCCTTACACTAATTTGGGGTTATTGCTAATGTCAAATGAAATAGTTGGTGGAAAATTACTTTGAAAACTGGAAACCACTAACTAGCAGTAAGATGCTGTCCTTATTATTATCAACCCAGTATCCTTTCTTGAGTATGCATTTTATCTATAGTCTATAGTCACTAAATTTATTGATGACAGTAATTATCTGAAGTTCTTTTTGGTTTTTTTTTTTTGTTTTGTTTTAGCTACCAAGTCCAGGACTCCATTCTTTGAGAATCTGATCCAATTGGTCTGGGATAAGCTTATGAAATGGATATTTTAAAGCTTGCAGGTAATTCTGACTAAACAGAATTGGAAAGTTCTAGTCTATGTCACAAATTGCAGCCCTGGATCCTTAACTATCTTGAGACTTTTTTCTATACTTTCTTGAGCCTGAATTTTATCTTATGTAAGACTAAGTTACTTAACAGAACTTGTATTTTCTTATTTTTCTTTGAAAAACAATCTAGATCAGGAAGGGTAAAATACTTGATTGAGTTATATTTATTGACTGAACAGAAACCATTTATAGGTAGACATGCCATATATTTGTGTACAAAATTTCCAAAAAGAAATCTAGTAAAAGTTGCAAAGAGAACTCTTTATTGACACTGAGGAATTACCTTCCTGAATGGCCCCAAGGCAATGGTATAGATTAAATGACCTTTTAAGGTAATGACCCTTTAGAAAGGTTAGTCTTCATTCAAAGGCCAAATCTAGACAAGCAAATCATTTTGGAGAAAATAAAATAGCTGAATCCAGCCAGTGAATTGAATATTTAGTGAACCGCTCTTTAAATGAAGTAGTCTTCATGTTTTCATTAGTGGTTTACACGGTGATCCCCTGTTTTACTGAAGTGAGATATCATGGACCATCCTCTGCATTCAAATCCTGGGATTGACTCTTGCAAGGCATCATGACTTAACAGTTCTAAAAACAGAAACAAGACTCCTACTTCCTCTCAGCATATGTTTTCACGTTTACTCAAGTGAAGGAGTACAGAAAGAGATGAGATGGTGAGCATACAGAGCACACATGCTGGAAAATAGTAAGCAGGGGGTCAGTGACAGTTAATATTTTCTAGCATAACCAATTTACCCATTTCTCCTCATGCTTGTGAGAAGTTCATGTAGTTGTTGAAGCAGTGGAGGATGGTATGAGTGCTGGAAAAGGCAGATGATACATGTGATTTAATTCTAGAATGTATTTCTGAAAATCCTCTCACTTCTTTGTGACTATTATCTTTCTGCTTAAAAACAAGGTGCATTACACTTTTTGTAGTATTTTGGCTGCTTGTTTAGAAGGAGACATTGATAAATTGGAGAGGGTCCAAAAATGATAAAAGGATTAGATGATATGACCTACAGAGAAAGATTATTAAAAGAACTTCATACATTGAGCCTGGAGCAAAGATGACAGTGGGTGGGGGATATGGTACTGAACATAAATACTAGGAATAGGTAAGGAATAAAGGAAGGAATCATTTCAGGTGATTAAAGATGGGCAAATAGGGTTGATGGCCTTAAGCCAGGAAAGAAAGGTCTAGTATAAATTCTTAGAAGAAAAAAATTTTCAGAGAAGTCAATTAACACCTTGATTATTTCACCTTGAAGGCAATTCTATGCTGCTCTTTAAATGGTACCTCCAAAGCTGATTCTTCCACAGAATCAGATCTGAGGGGTGAGAAAGGAAAGTATGTTCTTGACTGCCTGGTTTTTTTTTTTTTTTGTCACTGTTGTTTGTTTTTTGCTAAGCTCTTAGGAAATATGTTATTGTCCAAATGGAGAGCACCTGAATTCATTTCTTCTCCACTTCTTTCCTCCTTTCACTAATGTTGTAAGTGGGTTGGTGAACTCCAAAATTATATGTCCTTTTCCTAAATTCCAGCTCTCTGGATGTGACCTTATTTGGGAAGAAGATCTTTCCAGCTGTAAGGATCTTGAGATAAGGGGATAACCCAAGATTTATTGGGTGTGCTCCAAATCTAACAAGTATTCTCCTAGGATGCAGAAGAGAATACAGAGATACATGAGGAGGAGGAGACAGTGTGATGACGGAGAGGTAGAGAGGGAAGAAAGCACAAACTACAGATTGCCAGGAATAACCCAAAGCTAGAAGAGACATGGAAAGATTCTCCCTTAGAAACTTCAGAGTCATATTATTAGAACTCCCAGAACCTTTCCACATTAGGCATCAAAGAAAGCAGGTAAAAATGTATAGGAAAAAATTTGTATGGTTTTATGCGGTTCAATTGTTGGTATTCAATGAGGTATGCCCTTAAATTTCTAGGTTACTATGGGACATGGAGCTCGAGAAATGTTGTGGCAAGACAGTCCTCAGAGCATCTTTTTTCTTTAAGAAAGTGTGAGTCATAAATTATTTGGAATGTCCTTAAAGAATTTGTTTAAAGAATTTGTATTCCTAATTTGCTCAGAGTTTTAATCATGTTGCATACTATATTTAGTCAACTATTTTTTCTATATCAATTGCAATGATCATGCATTTTTTCCCTTCTTTAAACTATTTATGTATTTGAATATTAAACCAACCTTACATTCCCATAATCAATTCCACTTAACAGTAGTGTATTTTTTGTATATACTTTTAGATTCAGTTTCCTAATATCTTCTTGAGGAATTTTGTCTCTTTTCATGGGGATTGTTAGTGTATAGTTTTATTTTCTTGTACTGTGTTTTAATGATTTTATAATTAGTATAATGGTAGTCTCAAAATTAGGTGGAAAATGTTCTTTGCTTTCTATTTTTTTAAAGGAACTGTGTAAGATTCATAGTATTTCTTTTATAAATAGTCAGAAGAATTCACCAATGATACAAACTGGGCTTGGAAACTTTGTTTTCAGAAATTTTATACCTATGAATTCAGTATATTTAATAGTTATAGGACTACTGAAGTTATCTATTTCATTTTCAGTGACTTTGTCAGTTTGCGGTTGTAAATAGATTCACCATTTCATCAAAGATGTTGAATTTATGTGTATAATATATTTGTGGTATGGGTGCTTTCCTTTTAAAGAGCTCTTTGTTCACATTTTATAGTTACATTCAATTGGGGTGGCAGGGAGGAATATATTTATTCCATCTTACTTGGAACCAGAACACAAATTTGCTTATTTTACAATTTATATTTAAATTTAATATATTTTCTGTTTGATATTTAATTTATAACACTGTTAAAATACAAAGTTATGAGTGTAACTTGTCAGAATTTTAGTCACTCTACATTTATATAATTTGAAACAATGTTATCAGGTATGCATAATTCATGGTTACAACATTCTATCCATATGCTTCTTTTTATTCCTATGTACTCTCTCTTCAAATTATAAAAAAAAATCTGTAAATTCTGTTTGCATTCTATATATTTTTATTAGAAATTTGCACAGTATACATTTTTCCAAATGTGTTTTCACATTCTTCTGTGTGGTTTTGTTTAAAGTTTCCCTTTATATGCATAATATAGAGCTAAATTTTAATGATATTTTGAAATTTAAACTCATAATTTCTGTATTTTAATGGTGTTTTTGCTATGTTTGCATTTATAGTAATTTCTGCTTGGATGAGCTTACTTCTGTCACTGTCTGTGTGATTTATTTCTCCTTTTTGGAATAGATAGAGCTTTTGTGCCAGGCCAAGAACTTTTTTCCCAATTGCTTTGCATATTCATGGGTCCATATGGTTAACTCTCACCAATAAAATATGGGCACAGTGATGCATGTTCCTTTTGAACCAAGTTAATGAAGAATTAGGTATGCTTTCTTCATCTTCTGTTTGCCTAATCATTGACTAGGAGCAAAAGAATTTGAAGCCTTAGTGATTTGCAGAGCTACCAGATGGAGGTAGCATGGGTTCCTGAATCAACATCAGAAAAGCTGTCCATTGGACGTGCATGTAAGTGAAAAATAAAGTTTTATGATGGTCACTAAAATTTAGGGACATGTTCATTATGGGAAAGTGTATTATCTTACTGGTTATAAAAATGTGGGAGTACTGCTAGAAGAAAATCTTAACATGGATATCATCGTCTTGGTTGCCATGTCGTTTGCAAGGCTACTGTTATCAGAAGCTGAAAAGTTCAAAATCCATGTCATGCAATGACAACACTTCTGGAAAGCAATGCTCAAGTAAAGCAAACTATGTGTCTATGACTGCAGCAGAATATTGTACAGTATGTTGGTTGCTGCTGGATGTGATCATTAAGATATTAGAATAAAAAGATGAACTCCAGCACACACACACACACACATTTTCAAACAAAAAAATGAAAAAGTATAAAGAGAATCCTGGATTTTGGAACCTTAATGAGCTAGAAAAGTTGATCAACCCAGAACCCCAAACTATGATCCGCTTCTCCGGAGCTGTCTTGTAGATTTGTTCTAGTGGGTTTATATCTATTTAACTTGACATGGAAGGGCTAGCATAGTCCCTCCTAATTTTATTGTTCTTTTGTCAAGACTTACTTTTTTTTATCACTAAGTTTCTGGCAGGTTATCACTCTTGAGTGGTTTTAGATCTTTCTGGATTCTGAGAACTTTATTTCTTCCCATTGTCACTTCAGCCCTAAGTGTGATGACGGCTTCACTCTGATTGGTGGACAATGAATGGCTCATCAGCCCTTGTTTCCTTATCTCTGTTCCTGCCTCTAGAAACTGTTCTTTTTTTACAATCCTATTTGAGAATCATCTGGAGTAAATTACACTGGTCAACAGTGAGATCGTTACTGACTTAAAAAGGCCCTAATCTGTAGTATCTTGGTGTGATGAACATGAATATAACCCTGAAATTTTTTTATTAGCTCTTGTTTTGAAGATATTTCATATAATTCATTTTATGTTTCACGTGTAAATTTATTCAGTAGGACTGCAACAAGATCCTAAATCAGCCTAGAATGATGTAATATTGCATCGCATTGCATAATACCATCATGCACACATCATCCCGAGTTGATTGCATCATTTTCTGATGCAATGCAATACTATTGCCAGTCGGCTGCTGAAGGAAGCTCATGTCAGCAGTGCACTATAGAAAGCCCTGTCGGAAAAGTTGAACATTGAAAATATTTCAGACTTTGTGCGAGACAGTTCACGCTACTATCCATAGAACTGTTATTATTTTATCCATTTAGGCACAATACAGAATAGTAATGGCTCGAAAGTGTGTTAATAATGTGGGCAATTTCTGCTCTATTTGTGGGGAAGTGACATTTGCCAACCAGAAGAAAAGTATCACTTCTCAAGTGAAGAAAGTTTATCATCTTGACTTTGGATGCAAGGTTGGTGACCAAGACAAGACTTGGGCCCCACATATATGCTGTACTACATGTATAATACAGCTTTCACAGTGGTTCACTGACAAAAGACCATCAGTGCTGTCTGCAGTCCCCATGGTGTGGAGGAAGCCAAGCAACAAAATAAAAGACTGTAACTTTGGCTTGGTTCCTCCTCTTTCCAGTGGAATAACAAAGCAAAAGAAGTTGAGAATAGTCTGCCCAAAAATTCTGTCTGCAGTGACACCAGTTCCACATGGTGAGGGACTTCCTATTCAGAACCTCCAGCAGAATATTCTCTTGATTCATCTGATGAGGACAAGGGTGAGCCAACATGTTCTCCTGTTCCATCAGCATGGAGTCATCCAGATTTTCACTGTAGTGCATCATCAACCCCACACAGACTAACATAGGAAGAACTAAATGACCTGTTTCATGATTTGGACCTATCTAAGAACAAGGCAGAAATGCTAGGATCAAGACTCCAACAATGGAATCTTCTAGAAGAAGATATCACAATTAGTTCATATTAAAGGCGCCACCAGCAGTTGGAGCCTTTCTTCAGAAAGGAAAGTACTCTGGTATTCTGTTCCGATATTGAGGGCCTCATGAATGTCTTAGAAATCACTCATGACCCACAAGAATGGAGACTATTTCTAGACTATTCAAAACTGAGTCTTAAGGCTGTGCTTTTGCACTATGGAAACTGTCTTCCATCTATTCTATTCCTGAACAGCTGTACAAGAGACAAGTGAAGAAATCTAAGAAGTAGTCTATGACTTGATTTTTTAACAGGTATTAACCATAGGCTTATTACTATTGGCATGTATTTCATGATGTAAACATCAATTTATTGCAGATTACAAAAAAACACTAGAGCCAAAATTAGAATTTGACTATTATATTCGTGTTGAGCACATACAAATTGATAGGAAATGACTAATTTTATTTCAGTAACATGACTTTTGTAAAAATTTGTTGAATAGTGTTATTTTTCTTCCTGAGACCATAACACAAATACCATTATTAAACTGAGAAGAAAAGACATTTAAACAAACAAACAAACAAATTAGGGTTAAGAAGTACATTTAAAAAAATGGAAAGAAGAACTCTTGTCTCTTGAAACTGGGAAGAAAAAGATAAAAGGTCTACTATATATTTTATAGAATTGCATTTTCATAGAAACAACAGTCTGTGTATCAAAGCAGCCTTTGATGCTTAGGTCTTTTTGGATAAGGAAATATCAGCAGAGCCCTACATTGCAGCATTAGACACAAGCCCAGTCCTAAAAAGAGTATTGCAAGTCCCTTTTACACCATGGTAACTGGCCTCCTGGACCCTATACTTTGTTTCTGTCATTAAAATATCTGGCCTGAAGTGACAACTGGCTAATAGCTTTTCATTTTTATGCTCATAGTTTGTTTCTTTTTGTAGGTTCATTACTGTTGTCACTGTATTGAGTTGAGGGAGATTAATAAAGAGTGAGCTTCAGGAGCTACGGTAGATGTAAAGACCTTGTATCCTACACACATCTCTGAAAGAGATCAGTGAACACTGAACTTCAAGTGTTTCACCACTGCATGATCAATTGCCACCTAGTTCAGACTTTCTGGAACAATGTTCTCTCCCCACCACAAAGAATTCTGAGCTCTTTTGACTCTTGCTGGTGTCTCTACCCACATCACTTCCTTTGTTGGAACACCATACATCTTGCTTTCCTCCCGGAGACCCATTGCTCCTGACTCACTCAAATATTTTAATTATCTTGCATCGGGAGAGAGACTTTTTTTCATTTGTGTGCAACATTCATTGCTGACAGAAAGGCTGACAAGGCAGCTGACACAGTGGCTATTACTTTGAGCAGTTTCTAAACAATATCATTTTGCTGCCCTTCTGCTTTCAGTGAAATTATAGGGTGCTTTCTTCTTTGTGGAACAATGGAGCTCAGCTCCCACACCAGGGGTCCTGAACAGATTCCATACCAACCTCCTATAAGCCTCAGCATTAATGCAATTATCATTGAAGATATCACTTCAGCACTCACAACTTCATTACATTAGTTCATCTGAGCATGTCAGAAAAAATAAGGGATAGAGTTAGAAATTCTCCTGAATACACACACACACACACACACACACACGTATATGTATGTGTGCATACATATATGTGCACACGTATAAAGTCGCAGTTAGGCCTGCGCACACATTTATATTTATGTACATGCATATACATATAATATTTAATGTGCACATGTGTGTGTATAATTTGAAATGCATCTCAGTAAACAAGAACAATATTTATAGAAATACATGACAACAGATGTGAATCTGAACTGGTGGATGATGAACTCTCATTACCTTCAACTATCTGACAAGTGAAATGACCTGCTAAGCAGCTGCTAAAAATTCAACCAGATATATTCAAAGATCAAGCATCTCATGTGAAAAAAAATGGAGACATCTTATACTGGTGAACATCTTATACTGAAATGACAGAATAGAGAATAAATAAGTTTTCTTTCTCTTGAACCTGTGAGGAATTCAAGTTTTAGTTGTTGTCACCACTAGCCGATTCAAACCACTCTAATTTTCTTTCTATTCTAAGTCCCCAGAGGAAACAATCCCTGACTTTCCCTAATCCTGAGATTCCCATGAATCCCTTTTCCAAAACCATATCAAATGCACGGGATTGTCTGCCTGTAGAGCATAATCGCTATCATGGGTGCACACACCCAAAGTGGAGTTATGTGATGGTCTATTGAGGAGTGGGAAGAAACCATGGAAACCACCCTTCATATTTTTATCTTATTCTGTCTAGTCTCTATACTTGTGACTGGAAGAGCAACTAAGTTGAGGGGTAACAGTCAACACCCCCAGAAACCCCTGTTATGTCAAAAACAATCAAACAAACAAAGCATGGTTAGCAGATTCTAAAATATAAATGGTGAATTAGGACAACCAAGGGAAGAAAAACGAACACGTTTTAGTTTCAGTATTTCAGGGAACATTCTTATGAGAGATTAAAGGATGTGGAATTGGGTAGAGAATGAAGATTACTTTTATGCACACACAACATACACACAACAAGGACATTAGGACAATTCTATGAGAGCTCTTACCCTGGAAAAGGTATTTTCCCACATGGAGACAATGGAACCAGGGTTTCATATTACATACTCACGTGAACAGGTTATTGAACGTGGGATGCTCTTTCCACTGAATTGTGAAATATTGAAGAATTAGTTGCTGTCATCACTCTATGCCAATTCAAGCTACTCGAATTTTCACAGGAATTATGGCCTTGGTTAAGGTGAATATCTTCAGGGCAAGACAATTCCCATAGAGGAATTCATCTTAGAGCAATCAGTTGCCAAATTTCCTAAAATCTAGAAGCAAGAGCATTTTATGTCTTAATTTGGGTAAGAGAATCTGAGACATAGAGAACTGTATTGTAGCACCACAAAATATATGGGTAGATTTGCTCCCTGCTCGTAAAAGTGAATTCTGACCTGATCCTTTTCAAATGTGGACAGGTACATTACCAGAAACAACATTTTCAAATATGCTTTAAATATAAGATTAGTTACAGAAAGAAAAACGGAACGAGATGTCTGGAGGTAGAAAACATTAATAGAGAGACCACTGTGATGGGGAGGAGAAATTGTGGAAGTACTGAAGACCTCAGTATTATTTCCCAATGTGACATCCACCTGGTTGTACCTCTTCCAAATACCAGGAAAGATCGTCTTTCTCCCCACCTCCCTACTGCTCTGGGCTGGGTAGTGTGCATCTGTCAGGGGACAAAAGCAAAGTCAGCACTGCAGAAACTGCCAAGAGGTAGGGACACCAAGTCTTAGGCAAACTTATGTGTATGATCAAATGTTGCAGGTTAGACCCTGGTAAAAAAAGGGACTAATGAAAATGCATAGTCTTGAGCAAAGACTTCAGCACTGGACAGTGGTTGGGAAGACTGCCTGGGTTATTGATAGTTCAGTTCTCCTCTGCCTGGTTTGGCTAGTTTTTTACTGGCTGTCAGTCTTTGCTGAAACACTAATCATAGTTTGATTGGTGTTCCCTTCCTAGGTGTTCTTTGAAATTAAAATGTTTTCTATTGAATTTACAGATGTTCTCAAGACAATTTCACATAGTAGATATCCTTTTTTTTTTTTTTTTCGGTCATGTACGGAAGTCATATTCTGTCTTTTCCTTTAATCTGCTGTGTGACCTTGGTGAAATTATACAGACTCTCAGGGTCTTATATTTTCTCATCCATATTGTGGTTTTAAAAAAAATAGGACTCAAATAATAAAAATAAAGATTTGATAATAACAAAGTTTATTGTATAATTTATACTTAATAATTTTCAACTACTATTTAAAACTATTTTTAGCCATAAAGGCTTTTTTTAATGTACTAGGAGGCAAAATATACAATGTTATTAAAATTGCACGTCAACAGAGAATAAATGAACCCAACACAATTATGTGAATCAAATGCACGAGTGTTTCTAAGCACATTGTGTTATAATTATTTTGGCTGTTCATAAATATTATGTTCACCTTTTACTTTTCTTTTCCTGTGTTTCAAGAAGCTAAACTTCAAAGAGCTGAATAAGTGGAGCCTTTATCTAACTTATTCCCAGCACTGTCACTGTGTAGAAGACATTTAACATTTCATGTTTCAATTTCTTTATCCACAAACCAGAGGCCATCATCCTGACCTGCATCATCAAACAGCAATTTCTATTAGCAAATTAATGACTGTTGAGGCAGCTATCAATGCTGGGTATCATTCATATTAGATTGGCTTCAACTGCCAAACAGAAAGTGAACCATTCCAGGAAGTCCCATTGGGGACCAGAGTTTAAGTTTTACTCTTTCTGGCTGCTAAGGAAAAATACTGGTCAAAGAGGAGGAAAGGCACGAGGGAGGAGAGGAGATTAAAACGGTTCAAGGTCGTATTTCCCTGACTTCATTGCTGCAATGTCGACCTCACTCTTTATGACAAGGTCTGGGAAGATGTAGTTTATGATGTGCTTCCAGTGTGATAAAGAAGCTGAGAGGTGAGCCCGGGAAGGGTTAGGTGTCCTTGAGGACCGGATGGGCTTGAGTACTCTGTGAGGATGGATGTTATTAAATTGAATTATTATTATTAGCACTTAGACAATGTGGAGAGGAAAAGGAAGAGAAAGGAAAGAGAGCTAAATTAAAACTGCTTATGGACACACTGTGAGAGAATCCTGAGAGCTGCCACTGAGTAAATAAGGCACAGAAAACTCAGGGAGTGACTGGTGACAGACTAGGCTTTCTTTAATTCCACAAGAACTGAGTCTGACCAGTTTTGTTCTGACAGTTCAGAGCAAGCCCATGTGTCTTCTGTAGTTTCACTGAGAAAGGAAGATATGACTAAATAGGATTTCTACAGTTTGCTCTTTGAGTAACCTCTATTTCTGTCAAAAGGGAGTTCTCTTCTCTGGCTTCCTGTATTTGCTTGTGTTACTCCATCTTCCGAAGTACTTTCATGCATTTCTGACCTGATTCCTGTGCCTCCCACCTTTCACAGGACAGTTTTGAAATTGCAGTCATCATCTTTATTAGTTGTAATTGACATTTATGAACCACTTCTGCGCCATGTACCATGCTAAAGCACTTACCTCATTTTAACTCACATGTCCCCCACGAGGTAGGTTTCATTGATCCTACGTCATATTTGAGTTTGGTCCCCAGGTTAGTAATAAATGTCAGAGATGAGACTCAATCCTGATTCTGTCTGACTCCAAATCTTGTGATCTTAAATGCTACTGCTCTCCATGAAGTCTAAGCAGATAACTCCAGTCCACACTGACTGTCAAGCAGCTGCTCTTCATTTCTTTTGACTCTGCAGTGCAAATCAAATAAACAGCCAGAATTGGGAAGAATCATTTCTACACTGAGAAGAATTACTATTCTAAGGATTATCTTGTAGTTGATTCTGATGAGCAAAGAAGCAAATAATTAATTAAACCACTAATGGGTGAGTGCTTGAGTCAAGAAAAAAGATATTTAGTATAGGTGAGAAAATGCTGAGCAATTTTCCCATAAAAATGCATGACAGTCTATTTAGTGCATCAGTTATCTCCCGTGGGACATGCACTGGTCTTCTCTTCTACTTTTATATTATTTGATCTATCAACAGCAATCAACTAATGAAAGTTTCATCCTCTTGAGATGCCATATTTTTCCTAAAGTTTCCACAATGGGAACACATTGTCCTCCTGACTAATGTTTTCGCTGATTTCATTAGCCTCTGTTACCTCAAGTTTCTATGCCTCCTTTAGATCTCTGAAGTTTGGTGCTGTGGAAACTTTTTTAGATACCCTCCTCATCGCCATTCATTCTCCTTAGGTAACCTGAGTGCCTCATCTATTTCCATAGCATTACTTTGCATCCATACAACAATCTGCAAGTATTTCATATCTACTCCAGGCTATCTCTAAATTTCAGACTAGAATGGCCAACTTATTTAAAATTATTCATGAATATCTGAATGAGAATTCTTCATCATTAACCACCTCAAGATTTACCAAGTCAAAACTGAGAAAGGCAATTCCTAATATTTTCATGAAAAAAAAAAATCTTCAAATAATGTCTTCCTCATCTTTGCTAAAAAAAAATACATCAGCTCTGTTGTAGAAACAAAATAATCCTGGGGTTATGATTGTTGCATCTTACTCAACTTTTCATGTCCCCTCTAATGAGTCTCACCAACTGTCTCTCGAAAACATGTCCCCCATGACTCACTCTTTAAATTTCCACTATTACTTTAATACCTGGGTTCTCAAAATAAACATCTACTGACTTCCTGTTTATCCACTTGTCCATGTTCAAGTCATCCTCTAAAAGGTCAGTGATGAACTTGTTAAAAGAAGAAATCCAAATATACCACTCACACGTTCAAACTTTTCTCAGGATCTATCTTTCTCCTTGGGTAAATACTCAAACCCTGACACAGGCCCACAGAGCTCTGGGTCCTGACCCTCCTTTCTGGTCTCTGTGTCCCCTCCCTTTAGGATTCGGTCATATTGGTCCTTTTCTTTATACAACCCAGCTCATTCTTGCCTTAGGACTTTCTCACATCTATAGCCTTTGCCTGGGATGTTCTCCCTATGACCTTCATGTGGTTCCCCATGATCTGTTATTCCATTAGCATCTTAAATGTCAGCTCCCAGGTGATCTAACACAGCATTCCAGTCACTGTGCTATCACCCTTTCTTATTCATCCAAATAGTACTTTTTTCACCTACTCTTTTCATGTTTATTTGCTACCTCTTCCTTTTGGGCTAGAATGCTGATTTAGGTAAACAAGGCTTATTCATTCTCCTAATGCTAGAGATTAGGTAATGTCCAGTGCATAGCAGACACTCAGTAGATTTCCCCTAACGAAAGAAACATAGAAGAAAGGAGCAGAAGAGAGACCATCTAGAATATCATTGTGCTAAAGACTTAGTATCCAAGGACTGAATTTGAAATTTGACGTAAGAATAAAAGGACAATGAATGTGACACTGAAATTTAGTGAGGGCTGACAAGTGTTTAGAAGATGACAAATGAAGGTTGTACCTTTAAAAAAAAAAAGTTTAAATGAAAGATATGAGGCAATAGCACTGCAATCAAAGAAATCATTACATTCCTAAACAGAAATCCTCAGTTCATCTGAGGTAGAAAGTAGGGAAGCACCTTAGTGATTAAGTGAAAAGGAAATAAAAAGCAGTATTGCTGTGAGATAACACAGAAAACCACTATACTAAATACATCTCTATAGTTTTTCTAGATAGGTCACAAAAATGATACATAAGAAAATTAAAGTGTAGGCAATGGCAGGCAGACAGAGAACTTTAAAAAATTTTCATATTTATTTAAGTAATAAACATGGCTATTATTAACAATCTTCTTGCCCCTAAAATTCAAGTCAAATCAGTCCTTTAGTCCTATCTGTAATCTGAAAAATACTGAGTTGTTTAAAAAGTTCATCTTTACAAAATTTTTCTTTTTTAAAAAAGAATATTAAATGAAAAAGAAAAAAAACCATTAATCAACTTAAGTATTAAAATTTCTCAAAACCACACATTAAAATAATTTTTAGATCTTAATGAATATTTTGCTCATTGTATATGTGTTTGTGTGCGTACAACAGAGAGAGAATGAAACAAAAGAGGCAGAGATAAAGGGGAAGAAAATATGGGAATGAGAGAAAAGGAGAAAGAGATTTATGAAAATGTGGTGTGTGTTTGTGTGACACACAGGAAACTTGCCTTGAAATCTTCTTTCTCCCTCTTTTTACATTCTGTCAACTACCCTCTTTAATTTAATCCATGCTAACTATTCTCTAACCAACCACATCTTTTTGTTCCTATTCTTTTTTCCTAATAGAATCTCTTTTGTTTACCCACACAAAATGAACTGATCTTTGATCTTTTCAGTTCTTCTTACTCACATGCTGATAATAGCTATTCTATCACCACTTCAACCCGCCTCTAAATATAAACCATCTCCACTGCTTCCATCCTATCGACAATTTAGGACCTTATCTTTGGTTTCTTGCAGCTGCTTCTTAGTTGATCTCTCTCACATCTCTATTTGCACAGTAACTCATGCACTATTTTTTGACACTCAAGATATTTTCTTGCTTAAAACTCTTAAGTAACTTCCAGTAGCTATTAAATTCCAAATACTATCAATTCTGGAATATTCCATGCTCTCTCCTGCTTCTGAACTTCTCATAAATACTCTCTCATACTTTAATGATCCTCCTTCCCTTTTGCTAACTAACTATTCATCCACCAGTTAGGTCAACTAAAATATCACACAGAAAAGCTTAGGTATTCTAATCTGTTGTATTCATGCACAATTAGCTTTTCCTCAATTCGCTTACCACAATTGTAATTCATTGCACAAATATTTGTTTAATTTTTGTTCTTCTTAGACTGTATTCTAGATGAGGACAAAGATGTTGCCATTCTATCACATTGAAGAATTTTAACACACATCACATTGAATAATTGAATGACTAAATAAATACATAAATGCATCTATTAGAGGTCTTCATCTTCAAAAAGGCAGTATATGTATTTTCCTGACTATCCTTGTTGATAAATTTGCCATTCATAAGAGTGTCGAAACAATAAGCTTCCATAAGTGACTATTATAAATAGGAAAACTTGTTCGGTAGGGTTACAGTGACAGGAAACTTTGGTAAACATGGCCATGTCATCTTGCAATTAATAAGTTTGAGAAAGAAATATGGGCTCTTTAGAGTTACCCTGATGTGTCTGGTGGGGGCACTAATAAGCCCATGATGTGGACATCATCACTTATAGTGTAGACTTTGCCTGGCTCCATTGGTATTCAGGCTCCATCCTTCTCTCTGCATCCCCTTTGTTATCACTTATGTTTCCAGAAACTCTCCTAGAGGCAGTGATGATAACAGAATGTTTTCTTATATCCTTCAGTTCTATACTGATTTTATATTCTCTGCAGTAGCTATCATATTGCTAATTTGTACAAATGTTTGCCTGACACTTGAGATGTATATTCATCTCTTAGAAGTGGAAAACATTAGCTGATTATACATATTCTTATTTCCCTTTTGTATTTTCAGCTCTCCCCTACTGGAGTAGAGTGATTACAATAAGAATTATCTGATGGACTCATGTTCTAAAAGATATCTATTAAAGAGAGAAAGAGGGATAGGCAAATGAAGAGAGTTGTGAAACGCCCCCTGTATACTTAAGAAATTTAAATGTAAAGTTAAAAACCAGAAGAAGTTGAGAAATAAGAAATAACTTTGGATTCAGGAAATGGTGATTTTCACTCTATAGAGAGCTGGAAGAAGATCTTGGCTTAGGGTAGATAAGGCACTGTTAAAAATGACAGCAAAAGCAGAATGGCAGAATGATTCATTCACCTCTTATTTTACTCCCATTTTATCCATCAAGGAGAATGATTTCCAAACTGTAAAGCATAAAACAAAATGCATAGAGAGATCATGAAGGAAGATAGATGCCAGGATCTTCAAATGGCATCTGACTGCTTTAAATAAGCTTAATCTTTGAAGTATTCACTGGATCCATGCTTTTTTCTATCAGATATTTCCGATACTTGATGTTTCTACTTCACTAGCCTAATATGGCTTCTGCATTTCTGACCTAGGAAAGTGTGCTCAAATATCGCTGAATTGGATTTTTTTTTTTTTTATGAGCCAAAACATAGCAGACTGAATCTCTGATCAGGTGAGTTGCCCTTGATTGCTCTTCTGGTTATTTGAATATTCCACTATTTCTGTGCTCCATACAATGGTGGGAAACCTTTTCACTTCAACCTGGACAGTGCCCATTACTTGTTTAAATTGTGAGTGGGGACTGTGTCCTTCTCAGACACTGTATTTAGCTTGCTCTTTTGAATGACTACAGTTGACCTATCCTCCTCAACTACTTAGCATGTGCCCTGCCCTGGCCCTGTTTGTAATGATTATACTCCTTGCTTCAACAGCCAATCTATATATAGACTTCAGATTGTGTTCCTGAAATACCAGATCCTAGGTCCTAGGTCCTATCACATTTATTACTACCTCTTCATGACACAAACAGGAAACTTGATTTTTCCTAAAGGTTTCCCAAGAGACAGTGCGTCACTATAATTTGGGAAAACAAATCCTGTGTCTAATGTGATGTTTGTCAGTTTCATACTGACTTAAGCACTTTATAAGAACAGCCATCTAAAACGCTGCCTCGTTAGGGCTCCATAACAAGAACTGGAAATGCAAATTAGCAAACCAGAAGCAGGTGGGCTCACAAAATAAAAATAAATAATAAACTAAAATAATAAAATAATGCTGACTTTTAGCATAAGTCTGGCCAGTATATTTTCGTTTTTATTTTTGTTTTGACTGTTTCTGAGAAATAAGACGATATCTTTTTCTGACTTCTATGACTCCCTTCTGAAACCCCGGTGTTCTCATGCGCAGCCTGGCCATCTATGAGCACAAGGTCCCTCCTCCTGGGATCCAGAGGGCACGAGTGTGCATGTGTCCCATGTAGAGAACAAAGAAAGGATTTTCTTCTTATTCTCCACCAAAACGTCATTCATTCCAGTTTGTCATAAATCGTTCAAATGATGTTTTATTAATAAAAATTAATCCTCAGGCTTTAGAAGATAAAGAACTATCAGAAGATGTATAATCCTATATTTTTGTATCATGTGCAATACTGTAAACCAAATGTTGCCGCAGTGAAAATAAGTAAGATAAAGAAATAATCTTTTTTTTTTTTTTTTTTTTTTTAAGAAAAGAAGTAACAGTAGTTTTGGGGGAGAACTCAGATTCAAACCTTAGGAGTTCTATCATTCCCAGTGTGGATTTTTCTTTTTACACAGTTTTTTATTAATATCACAATATTTTCTTGGTAGAGCAAAACACTCTCCCTTTTAAAGAAATACATATGTTTCTGGGGAGGCATAACAGTGTGTTGTGTATTTTATAAAAAGAGTTCTGTGTCTAATAATTTTGAACAAAAAAAGATTAAATAAATGTATGTGCTTTTATGAAGAATAATTTTTGTACAGCCATTAATATACTTGTCTGAATTATGAATCTCCCCAAATGGGGCAAATGGAATGTAATATTTCTTAAACTTATCTGTGAGCACATAGGCTTTTTGGGGGAGGACGGTCACAGATCATCTTGTTGTAGATTTTACTCTGTTCCATGAATTCATTCACTTTTCCTAATAGGATAGATGTCTGCAAACAGGTATGAAGAAAAGAGGTGAGGAATTAAGTATTGCATAATTTGGTGGAGAGATACGTACAGGAGGAAGCTGGGAGGCTCAAGCAGAGAGGATAAAGAAAAAGGTACTTGTAGACAAGCTTGGTCCAAATTATATGACTGCTTACAATACTTTCTGGGCTATATGTTATACATCATTTCAAGATTCAGTTTCAAAAGTCTTTTTAAGCCAAGCAAATAGAAATTTATTTAAGTTATATGACTGCTTATGGGTTTTCCAATGCAAGAGGGAGTTCATACTGTTTTTTCAGGGTTCACATCCCACTGTCTTTGTAAATCAAGAAAAGAGAACTCCAAAACTAGCATTTGGATTCAGGCATCCCCTGTGGTAAAGTTGGGTTCCTACCTAATCATCCTAAATATAGCCTGCTAGGAGTCACACTGTCAACATATAGCAATCTTCCAATTAGTTTTTTTCTAATGTTTACCAGCCTACCTTTTCAAAATAGTTACTGCTTCCTCATAGTCTTTCTGGATTGAAGCTATTTCTTGGTGAAATATATCCTTTAAAATTTATTTTAATAGGGATCTTAGTATGTTAAAAAAAAAACCGTAAAATTCTTAGATGTACTTGCTAAAGATATTTATTTGTATAAGTTTTATGTTGTACAGTAAATAATGTATAATTCTATGGTGAAATTTATTTTCACTAAATATTTTGAAAAATGACTTCTTTCAACTTCCCTATTGATTATACAATGCCTGCTTTCAGTTTGGCTGTGATTGTTCTTTACCTATTATACCTTTTCCTCTCAGCTTTTTAGATTTGCAACTTTGTCTGGGTGTTTTTAATTTTTACTATAATGTAAATTCCTTTTTGACTATACAGAGTAAATTTTTGATTAGAGAATTTTTCTTTTATAATTCTGGGAAACTGTTTGTATCTATCTCTTTTAATAAAGAGCTTCTGCCATTTACTTAACTCTCGTTTTCTGGAATTCCAAATGAAGACATTCCGGAAGCTCTCAGTTCTGTTTGTTATATCTCTCAACTGCTTTATCTTGGTGAATTGCTCAGTACTATTTTCCTATTCATTAACTATTTCTTTGACTGTGTTCAGCACAGTCAAAGATTCAGTACTTATCTCTATCATTTTATTTAATTTCAACTTACCTGGGCCTCCCTGGTGGCTCAGCGGTTAAGGGCTGTGCTGTGGAGCTGTCAGCAGCGGCAAAGCCAGTTCAACGTCCCGCCGGGGAGATTCCCACATGGCACTGCAGACCTTCCTGCCTTGCTCGCTGCTCCCCTCAGCAGTGTGTTTCGGTAGATCTGCCTGTTCTGCTCCCCACTCTGTCTCTGGTGAACCCTCTTGCCGCCCCACGCCTCTGGCCTGTACCCCATCCTGTATGCATAAATAAGTAAATCTTAAAAAAAAAAATTTTCAACTTACCTGATTCTCATTACCCAGATTTTTAAATATTATGTTATGTATATGTGTGTGTGTGTGTGTGTGTAGTTTATAATTCTATTTTTTCATTAGTATTTAAATTTGTTCATTGAATCTTGTTAGTGTGTTTAAACAAATAGAATTTCTCTCATTTTCACTTTGAACATTTCAATAATATGATTTGACATACTGTTCTATAACAATTATTTCATTTGGAGTTTATTCTGGTGAAGTTGTGTTTTGTTGACTGTCTTAATATTATGTTTACTTTATGGGTTTCTATATTACAGACTTACTTTAGTTTACTAAACAATTTTATATTATAGATTTACTTTAATTTTCTATTTTAGTTTTACTCTCTCTCTTTCTGTCCCTCTCTCCATCTCTTCCTCCTTCCCTTTGTGCCTCCCTTCTTCTACCTCTCCCTATTCTTTCTCTCCTTCCCTTTGCGGTTGTCCTCCCCAATGTAGAGAGATTTGTGACTGCATCTAATCTCTAATTATAAGTACTGAATCTTATAATGTCATTCTGGATCCCCGTCCCGTGGAGAAATCAAGCAATCACCTACCAGTAGGTGACAACTAATAGATTTGTTAAATAATTGACCATGAGACTATGCTACAAACTTAGAAATATTTGGCAGAACTCTCAGCTCCCATTTTTATGATTGAAAAAGCCCACCTAAGGCATATTCCCCATCTCACATGCAAATATTCCTTCCTTGTTTCAATCTATTTTTGGACATCTGGGTTGTCTCCATGTCTTAGCTATTGTGAACAGTGCTTTGATAAACAGGAGCTAGAAGGGATCATGCTCAGCAAAACAATCCAGAAGGAAAAAGAAAAATATCTAATGGTTTCACTTACAGCAGGAATATAGGGGAACCAAACAAGAGATAGACATTCAGCAAGGGGCGGGGAGAAAAGGGATCAAAACAGGGGAGAAAAGAGCAAAAGGGACTATGGTGATGGTTCACGGGTCAATTGGGGGTGGTAAACCTACAGGGAATACAAAATAATGTAAAATACATAAATAATAATAACAATAAAAATATTAAAAAAATATTCCTTCCTTGTGCCGCTTCCAGCACAATACTCAGATCTCAGAAATTTAGCCCCACTTAATGCACGGTGTTTTTTTTTTTTTTTTTTTTGACAACTTCTGGTTCACAGAAATATTGATTGTGTTTTAAATTGAGTTATATTTTTCTTTTTCACTCATTATTTTGTCATTCCATATAACTGAGTGACAGAGGAGATTTATTGAAAAATGAATTTATGTTATTGTTTCTATTGGAAATGATAGTTTCCAATTGCTACTTTTAGTATGCCTCATACCTAAGTAGGTTGGAAAACAAAGGGTCGTTAAACACATAAAAACTCAAAAAGAAAAAAAAATACCTGATAGGTACAGATAATGTAGGGAACAAAAAAACTAAGTACACCTTTCATTATTATCTTCAGATATGCTAAAGACAATATCAGAAGTAGAATGCTATTTAAAATTTTATATTTAATGGAAAGTTTCTGGGAAAGTAAAATATTATTTCTTAGAAATGAAGTAAAGCTGAAAGATAAGGTCCAATTTTTCAAAAACCATGATATCAAAACAGTGGTAATAAAAAGAAGATACCAAAACTGTGGCAATTAAAACTATAGAAGAAAAACAAGAGACTTGCACAATCAATCTAGGACCTATACTGCAATATAAACTACAGAGAAAATGTAAGAAGTAGGGGTGTTGGAGAAATTATAACTTTCATTAAGAAGATGAAACTCTGCATTGAGAGAACAATGCTCATCCAGTCCTCAGCATAGTGAAAAATAATATACTCACCCCAAAGCAAATCATCATTATATTTCTGAACAGGGAAAGTTGATTGAGTTATTAGTCATACCCAAAGTAATGATTTGTATAGATTACACTTAAAAAAAAATGGAAGGTAGAATTAATACCTTCAAAATATGAGTAAACATTATTTGAACTGAGACTACCCTAACTACACTGGTCAACAGTGAGATCGTTACTGAATTAAAAAGGCCCTAATTTGTAGTATCTTGATGTGCTGAACATGAATATAACCCTGAAAAATTTTTATTAGCTCTTGTTTTGAAGATATTTCATATAATTCATTTTATATGTTTCACTGTGTAAATTTATCCAGTAGGATTGCAACAAGATCCTAAATCAGCCTAGAATGATGTACTATTGCATCGCATTGCATAATACCATCATGCACACATCATCCAGAGTTGATTGCATCATTTTCTGATGCAATGCAATACTATTGCCAGGCGGCTGCTGAAGTAAGCTGACGTCGGCAGTGCACTATAGAAATCCCTGTCAAAAAGTTTGAGCATTGAAAATATTTCAGACTTTGTGTGAGACAGTTTAAGCTACCGTTACATAGAACTATTATTATCGTATCCATTTAGAAACAATACAGAACAGTAATGTCTTGAAAGTGCATTAATAGCATGGATAATTTCTGCTGTATTGGTGGGGAAGTGACATTTGCCAACCAGAAGAAAAGTATCACTTCTCAAGTGGAGAAGGCTTATCATCTTTACTTCAGATGCAAGGTTGGTGACCAGGAAGAGCCTTGGGCCCCACATCTATGCTGTGCTACATGTACAACACAGCTTTCACAGTGGTTAAATGGCAAAAAACCATCAATGCCGTTTGCAGTCCCCATGCTGTGAAGAGCCAAGCAACCACATAAGAGACTGTGACTTCTGCTTGGCTCCTCCTCTTTCTGACAGAATAACGAAGCAAAAGAATTTGAGAGTAGTCTACCCAAATATTCCGTCTGCATTGAGACCAGTTCCACATAGTAAGGGACTTCCTATTCCAGAACCTCCAGCAGAATTTTCTCTTGATTCATCTGATGAGGATGAGTGAGCCAACCTGTTCTTCTCTTGTTCCATCAGCATGCAGTGATCCAGATTTTCACTGTGGTGCATCATCAACCCCACACAGAAAGAACTAACACAGGAAGACCTAAATGACCTGGTTCATGATTTGGACTTCTCCAAGAACAAGGCAGAATTGGTAGGATCAAGACTCCAACAGTGGAATCTTCTAGAAGAAGATATCACAATTAGTTTATAACAAAAACGCCACCAGCAGTTGGAGCCTTTTTTCGGAAAGGAAAGTACTCTGGTATTCTGTTCCGATATTGAGGGCCTCATGAATGCCTTAGAAATCACTCATGACCTACAAGATTGGAGACAATTTCTAGACTCTTCAAAACTGACTCTTAAGGCTGTGCTTTTGCACTATGGAAACTGTATTCCATTTATTCTATTCCTGAACATCTGTACAAGAGACAAGCGAAGAAATCTAAAAAGTACTCTATGACTTGATTTTTTACAGGTATTAACTGTAGGCCTATTACTATTGGCATGCATTTTGTGCTGTAAACATCAATTAATTGCAGCTTACAAAAAAAATCACTGGAGCCAAAATTATAATTTGACTGTTATATTAGTGTTGAGCACATACAAACTGATAGGAAATGACTGATTTTATTTTAGTAACATGACTTTTGCAAAAATTTGTTAACCAGTGCTATCAATTGAGTTTGTAGACAAAATAGAAACAAGCAAGACTGAGAAATTTACTTGCCAGTCACCCTTTTGTGAGAAACAAAAAAAAAAAAATCTGTGGTTAATCAACCCAGAGAGAGTAAGACCTCACATCGGGGAAAGAACTTGATTTTCATAAGAGGTAGGGAAGCCTGGTTGGAAAGTCTCCAGAGGATAAAAGGGATAACAGAACATCTACTAAGATAGAGCACTTAGGAAATGTACAGGCTTTGAGTTTACTGCATAAGGGAAGAGGGAAAAGGAAAACCAAATAGAAAGTAAACTGATGTAAATAAAGGGAACACAACAATTATATTACTTTGCTTTAGAGTGAGCAACATATTTGTTACAATGTTAATTTAACTACTCTTAACGAATTAACTTACTGTCTTGCATATATGTGAAAGATTAGATGCAGACACTGTATGAGGAATAATGTCTCAATATAATGTCTAGAATGATGAACATAATATTTAGAAACATGGGAGTGATTACTAGAAACAGTGAGCCACAGGACTGCTATTAAGAACTATTTGGGTTTTTTAAATGCTCTTTTAGAAACTTTCCTATGAGCCAATTAACCTGTTACTCCCTAGCATCTACCACAAAACAACCATTTTCTTCACTTCTCCAAAAATGGGACAGAACTAGTACCACTTCAAATGTATGGGAGAGAATTCGTAATGCACTATGAGTACCTCAAGTATCAGAACTTGATTCTCATGTTGAATTGGTGCAGCAAGCCTGCAGGTGGCATGTCAACAGTTAACTTATAGTTTTGAGCATCTTGCAGTGTATGTCTTCCTATAATACCCATGATATCTTTACCACTCGGCTTATGCTAATACTTCCCAATTCTCTGTTCCACAGTTCCTTCTTCTCTAAGTGGGTAGGACTTCCTGCCTTCCCTACCATCTCTTGAAGGTAGGTCTCTTTCCCATTGGTCATTGTATTCCCAGTGCCAAAACATCGTGTGATATTTAATATATGATAAATAGATCTTGATTCAATTGTACTAATTAATCTGTAGATATATATCTTTTATCTGTGTATATACACTGACATGGTGGACAGTATAAAAAGTCATAACAATTCCAGCTTTATCCATTCACCTGCTTTTGCACTTGGAAATTTGTTTAAACTCTCTAAGGATTGTTTTTTCACTTTCTCTGTGGGGCTAATAATATGTGAGCTGAACATCTCGTGGGATTGTTAATATCTGGAGGTAATTTGGAGGTGGTAATAATTGAGGAACAATCTATTTAGGTGAAAGGATTGCATTTATAATATTAATAATGATTATTTCTCAAGCACCTAGGAGCTGAGAACTAAGGACATCTTGCAACAAGTCATATGGTTTTCCTACAAGCCAGGCTAGTACTCCAAATGCAATGAATTGTTTGTTTGCAAAGATGAGCAGCACTAACCAGAACTTCCAGTGTGGCAGCCTCAGCTATATCAGGGTGCAGGGGGGATAAATAAGGTAAGTCTTGGTACTGAAGTGATTTTAAATGATGTCACCACACAAAGAAATTTGTAAGAGGATTTTCTGTTGTTGGTCCCTGCATGTTCTGAATATACACTGCAGTCTTCAGAATTATTGACAAGATATCAGAAAAAGGTGAGCTGTAGACAGATCTAATAAAAGTTGGACGGACCTGTGCACAAATAGCTCTCACTGCAGGCCAGAAAAAATGAATATCTGTGTGTGTGTTGTGTAAACAAACTTTCTCTATATAATTCTCTAAAATCTGTTCATCTACTGACTTCCCCCCTCACCAGCGGGAAATGAGAATTGAAAATATTTAAATACTGGCAGAGGGATGGGATCTGGGCGGCAAACCAATATTCTCCATTAAAGTCCGAGATTTAAAGATCCATTTATCAAAACCTTTGGTGTGTGCCCAAGTCTTCCAGAATTAATGCATGCATGCATATGAAAATCAATGTTTCCTGCCCATATAAACACTGCAGCTCTGAATCAATCTCTCAAAGCCGAAGAGGGTTAAATATTTAAACAAGCTATGTATTGAAATACATTTTTAATGCCGTGAAGTCATTCTGATGAAAGATTACTCAGGAGCCTTCATTACCGAGTGTAGAGAGTAATGTGGTATTATCGGAACAGATGGCCCAGCTGTCTGTGGGCTCTGGCCCCCCTTAGGGTAGATTCAAATACTGCTCCTAGAGTCAGCTGTTGGTAGCCAGTGGCCTGAATGGATGGCTGCCTACACACCACATATCCCTACATGGCAGCCGTGCTGGCTGCTGTCTCGGGGAGCATTTCCTCAAGGAGTCAAATGCTGCTTTGATTTGATTCCTTTGTAAGCACTTCAAGTTGCTGCCGCGTGTTTCAAGTGGAAGCCGTTGTTCAGGAATGCAGAGTAGACAAGCTGACCATTCTGCTGCTTGTTGTCTGCTTCCTGCTGGTCATTCTCAAAAGTCTGCATGGTGTGTGATTTAAGGCTACCTTACGCTGTTACCTGTTCTGAGGAGGTATTACAGTGAGTAGATAGGCCCCACATGCTTACATTCAAAGGTTCTGAGCCACAGGGCTTATTCTCTTGTTTACTAGCTGTGAGGGTTTGGGAAACTTGCATAATTGCTCTGACCCCAGTTGCTTTTCTATGTGATCTCCCATGTTCCTTTCTTTGAGAGCTTTCTCAAAGTCAAGGAAGGAGAGAAAAGAAACACAGGGTGAATTTTAGCGACGGAAAGAGGACTAGATTGAGAGACAAGGAGAGGGATCTGTCTCCCCACATCTTTCCAAAATCCTTTGTTACAATGGAGTTCAGTTTTATTGCCTCTAAAATAAGTTGAAAATCCCTGGCCTCACTATCTCTGTCGAACATCTTGGGGAATCTTTTAAAATATTGAAAATATATGTTTGAAACAAACCTTTTCAATCATGAGAACTAGAGCTGAGAAAATGGGGGAGGTTCTGAGCCTGTGAGGTTGGCGTGGTGGGCCATCTGAGGTGTGATCTTTGTGGAGTTGGTGACTTGCAGAGCATTTGGGTGACTTGAAACTTAAAAATAAACTCTTTGTGTTATCCCATCCATATCAGATGACCACGTGACTCAGTTCATTCTTTGTCTCTAAGCCATGAGATAGAGGGAATCTGTCATGGAAAGCAACCATCTGAGAAAAAATTTATTAGAGTATCAATCAGGTCAAAAGAAGCCACATGGCAAACAATGAGTTCATAAATGATGAGTACACAGTACAATTTGCATTTGGATGATGGACAAAATGACAGGTAAGTGTGATAGTAGCAAAAGTCGTTACATTCTTGAGTTAAATATTGATCCAATTGCACATTTTTTGTGGCTTTCTAATTGTCAGTTGGTGCTGCCATTGATGACAAGTATTCAGTAAAGAATAACACTCTACACCTGGGAGAGAAAGTGAAGAACACACGCTCTTCCAAGTCACCACAATTTCTATGGAAGGGCATGAAAATTAAAAGTTGGAGAGAATTTAAAATGAACACTTGGCAGCTTTCACATATGGCTTCCTTGTTTCAACCCTACTAATTTGACGAGGATCAAATCATCAATTGTAGGAGGAATTGGAGCCAGACCTTTTGAGTCACAGACTGATATCTGCCATTTTCATTAGGTAAAGCCTGTCATTCCCTCTGCTAGCTTATTAGCTGTGGAGGCTGACGGCTATGTATGTACAGCAGGAGCAGGCAGGTGCCAAACCTCACAGCATTGCTCTAGCTTGGCATGTTCAGGGTCCCCAGTCTTACTATTTCTTTTTTTCCTACAGACTAACTAGTTTTTACATCCTGATTAGTAATTTCACTTCTGCCCATGAAACACTACAGTTTTACTAGCAGCATCCAACAGTATGTCCCTACTAGCAATGTCACCCATTCATCCTAGCCCTTTGTGACTCAGATGGTTGAATCAATTGCTTCCTGGTCAAGTCATGTAATTCCTTCTGAAATTATAACAGGTAAGCATGATGGATGAATTTGATCACTGGAGGTCCAGACATGGAACTAATGCACGATACCTCTGAAATATTCCACACAATTTCCTGGCTTTTTCCCCCCTTGCTTTGTATTCTCAAATCCTTTTACCTAGAATATCCATATGCCACTCTCTTGGGATGTTTGTGTTTTTTCCTACTTTCTCTGTTTCTAAGTAAGCTATGAGTCCCACAAACTCTGCCTAACTAACCAACGTGTGAGTTATTTTATTCATCTGAACTGCCATACTACCTTCTCTCTGAAACACTCCTCTGTCACATATTCTACAGATTCAGACTTTTACTTGGGTATTGGGAAAGCAACAGTGAATTTCCATAATCCTTAACTTCTGCAACCTGACTATATTGTGAAATGTTGAGAAAGTGATTTATTTCTGTCATCTCTCATGGGACTAATACCTTCTTCACAAATTAACATGAGGACAAAATAAGAATGTGTATGAAATTCCTTTGTAAACTTTAAAATGCTACATAAACATTTTATTATGCTTACTTCCAATCGCATTAGCTCTCAATCATTTGTCTTGGTGTGTAAAGATCATGATATTTTTTGTTGGTTTTAGCAGAGTGATTTGCACATAAAGATTGAATTGATTGATTCATTTTTGCTTTCAGATTTATGATCCAAGGTCTAATAATATTTCAAAATCTTGGCAGCCCATGACTGAGGTTTTGAGTTTCCTTTCTCCTGGTCCTTGCAAGTTCAAATAGAGTTGGTTCCCTTCTATATGAGATTGTGGTCATTCAAACATGGATGCTAAGGGGGACTGGGGTGAGGGGCTGTGTGCTCCATATAATCTCATTATACTTTACTCATAACTTTCCAATTTAGCAAAGGCACCTTGGCCAGCTGTTCTTCACCAAGTTTTTATTTGATTTAGCTGATTTTAAAGTCTACAGGTTTCATTTTGGTGCTAGAACTTTCAACAAAAATATCTTCAGACACAAATAAGAAAAAAGTAAGAGAGAACAGTAAATTTTGAGTGTATCTTTTTTTATTTTTAAAGTATTTTCATATTGTATTATTCTATATGATCTTTTGTGCATGGCCACAAATCAAAATATTATCAAACTCTTTTATAGATGAGAAATCTAAAGCACCTAACTCCGAAAATAGTATCACTGGACTTTTTTCTTCTTTAAAGCAACAAAAGCTATAAATCTAATTTATTTGAAGAAACAATGATGAAATCAGTTTTGTGAATAACCTGTTTAAATTGCCCTACTCTAGGACAGAGGGCTTATCTGAATATCCTGATATCTGTGTGAGGCACAGCCATGGTGGAAAGTGACCCTCTCTCTTCCCAGGCTAAAGAGGAAACTGACATCACATTTGTAGGTAAAATCAAGGCATGAGTGTGGCTCAAGTCAGCTGCTGGAGCAGGACACTTGAATGAATTGCTAGTTGAAGACACTCCATATCCTGTCATCTTGGAAGACACCCATTGTAAGATGTAAGTGGGATGATTGATTATTTTGTGAATGAAAAACAAATGAACAAAAATTACCACCTATATTTGAATACATTTTCTGGTTGTCATGATGCATTGATTGAAAGTTTCTTAGACTTATTTATATAATAGATTTGTATGAAAATGTTATATATGCATAGACAACATTCACTGGTTTGGGAGGTCCTCAATGCTATTCTGACTCTACCTTTTCCCAGTTACTTCTCTACTGGACATTGATGTTCATGTATTTGCAAACAATATTAACGTTTATGTTATAAAGAGAATTGATAAATAAGCATTCCTTAAAAGGTGCCTCTAGGAATTTTTCATTTCCGTTTTTGAAACTGCTATAACTCATTCTGAAAGTCATGCAGGGTGTGTTCAGTTAATGGTGAGAGTTACCGTAGTCACCTTACTGATAGTGATTAGTTAGTTTGTGATTGTAGAGGTATAAGATACAATGATCCAAATACATTCTGCTATCGAAGTACAGAAATAGGAAACAGGCCTAGCGAACTCAGCAGGCAAGTGAATGTTATTCCTGGGGTAGATGTGGGAGAGGGAATGACTTTTCTATGATCTTTGGGGATGATACAGTGATGAGAATAGGAGAATACACCGGGAGGACTGATTGCATTTAACAACTTAGGACTGGGACTGTCCTGTTATTTAGACATGGGATTTCCACAGTTCTATATGATTACTCCCAAAACAATGACTATAACACTGCTTAGAGGTGACAACTCTAAATTAGGCATCGGGCATTCTTGGTGTCAATCATGTTTCTATTATTATTAACTTGTGAGACTTAATTTCTGTAATTTCTATTTTCTTCATCTGAAAATGGAAAATACCCTACTTGCCTCTCTTTGCTCAGAGCAATTGGTTTGCATAGACTTTTATTTAATGTCTGCTATATACAAGGTAGCCAGATGGGTCTAACCTCATCTGCCTATGATCCTGTAGCAGTGGCACTTACATTTACACTAGAGGAATCAAGATTTAAATCTGTTGAATTACAGGGTCTAGTTAAACACACTAGTAAATAGAGTAGCGTTCAAATGCAGACCTCCTGAGTCAAATCCAGTTTTCTTTTATTATATCACAGAAGACAAATTAGGAAAGCTTATTAAAAAAATGAAGGTATATAAGAGAATGTTGTGTTAGCAATATAGTCACTTTATCTATACACAGAAAACTTCTACCTCAATTAAATTCTTATTTCTCTTCTATATCAATATATATACACAGTCTGCTTCATTGAGGGATTTTGACATCCTTAGAGTGTTTTTTTTTTTTTTGTCTTCCTCACCTCCACCACAACCACCATTGACAAATTCAGATCCTGATTATTTTTTGAGAAACTTGAACTAGGTGGGAATTAGATCACAACAGTCCAAACAATGCCATATTTAATAGCATCACAGGACAAACACTACACTCACAAGCAATTTAGTGTGCATGACTGAGTGCTTATAGAGCTCTTCTCATGAACTTGGCATTGTGTCCTGTGATTTCACATTTGTCAGTTCATACAGTAATTGCCATCTTGCTGATGAGACAACTGAAGCTTGACAAGGTTAGCCAATTTATCCAAATTCACAAGGATGTCTTCTAATACACTGCCCATTGCCTTCTTGCCATTTGGTTCTTTTGAGGAGATGTGGAAATCGTGGGCAGTCAAATTCAAACCCTGTAGTAATACTGAAAGTTACTCTGTTTCTTTGCCAGGATGCTTTCCTTGAATGGGATACATAAGAATTTCAACATGGCAGCAAGAGAAGTGGGCTTTTTAGTCTACTGACTACTGTAAAAAATGCGAGTGGTGATTATCTGATTTTCTGAGCATCTTCCCAAGGAGAGCGGTCTCTGAACAAAATTTTTTAAAAAAATGAAAAAAAAATAAATAACAAGCATCTATAGACACAACCTCAGTCGTGAGAGTTGTAAGGGAAGCAAGTGAAGAGCTAAAGCTAGTGTCATTTGAAACTGTCCTTGGATGACAGGCTAGACAGGCTTCATCCTGTTTACACAGAGCCTCCTTTTCATTTCACATTGCTTCCCCAGCCCCAGAGAAAGCTGTGCATCAAACCCATTGGTAGCTACACTATGCAGACCAGCCTCTTTGAATCAAGTTGCTGAGGTCACTCATTAACACTACCAGAGGATAAATCAGTGCCTGAGTGAAGAGCCAATGTCCTGCCTGCTTTATTAAGCACTGACCATAAGCTCAGCAGTGGTCTTGGTCCTTCTGAAGATACAGTCCTTGACTGGAGATGGTTTTATCTCTACACAGGGATACTGAATAAACTATGTAAAACCTAAAGCAACACCAGGTTAGATTCTCACGTTGGCTTAAGCTGAGGGTAAGTCCGAAGGAACTTCAGCAAAGACAAACTGACTATGGATAGAAAGATAGAAACGGGTTCTTGAAAGATGAGCTAATCGATGAAAATTCTCAGATTCTTGTTTCTATTGTCATTTCCATTGTGATAGTTATTTTTAAGTGAGCTTGTAGTTAAATTACTGGTATCTGGCAACCTCCCCAAGCATATTGTCCCTGTCTTCTCTGGACTTCCCACATTCTTTCTGTTCTCTTTCCTTCTTATTGTGTTTCTTCCTGCTCTTTCCACTTATCCTTGACTTGTTTACCTCTTTACTCCTATATTTTTCCAGTTTCTCCATAGCCTTTAACTTATAATATCTCCTCCTCCCATATCTTTTCTTTCTCATGATTGTTTTGTCTACATTCAATAATATCCCTGTTCTTCTGCCATCTTCTCTGATGCTCCATTGTCAACTATGAACTAAGGAATGTGATGATAGATACTCCTGAATTCACAAAGGAGAAATCCTGCTTATCTAACTTTTGGGTTGTCAAGCATCAAAGAACTTTATAACTCCTCTGGCCAAATTATGTAAGGGGACTCTCTGACAAAAGAGGACAATGCCTGTAGAACTGAGGTGTAAAAAGTGGAGGTCCCAGCACAAGGGAGTAAATTGGTATCAGCTAATCTCAGCTTTCACCTTGGGCTCATGCTCAGTTATTTTAAGGGAGGAAGAAAAGAATACTCTGTCTATTGATTGCCTACTATGTGCCAAGACTTGTCCTGAGCATTTTCAAACATTTAATTCTCCCAAGAGCCATCAAGGTGGATATTAGTATCTTCCAATTATAGATGGCGAAACTGAAGCTCAGAAAGTTTAAGTCAATTACCCAAGGTCATGCAGCTAATAACAATAGGGACTAGATTCTGCCTCTCTGCCTCTATTTCTATTATCAGCTTGATTTCTACCTCCTTTCCACAAGGACCACTGCCACTAGTCTATCAGCAAAGATTGCAACCTAATAGTCGTCGCAAACTTACAGTAAAGCTTTGATGTCCTTTCGTTGTTTAAGGCAGGACCCCGGGTGCGAAGCAGAGAAGAGGACTGCAATTGTCTCAGACAGACCAGGAAGAGACAGGGCTGGATTGGTCACAAAAGTATGGGCTGGAAGGTACAGAAAGTTGGCAGGTCAGAGGTCACGTCCCAGTGAAGTCAGCTAGGCAGGTAGCTATCAAAGCCTAAACAGTCAGGGCCGGAGACTCAGGATCACAGAGGCAAGGAAAATGGTTCTATTGTAAGATCCTACTACAGCCATTTCTTTTGTTGCCTGCTTAGTGTGAGCAGCTTTGGATCCCAGATGTTAAAGAAAGTTAGAAGGATCTCAGCTCCCTGCAGGAAAACTGCGTCCCTTATGGAGCATGAAACAGACATGGGGAAATTGTTTTACTGCGGTCAGTGCTGCAAGAGGGCTAACTTACAAATTGGTGGATACATCTGAGATCTGGGTTTAGAATAGAAGCACCTTTGACATTGCTTATTCATTATTGTGGCTACAGAAATTTGAGAGACAATGAAGTGTTTTGACCTCTATTCTCATTATTTTATACCCCTTCCTTCAACCCAGAACTAGCTGTTAAATATTCCCTTACTGCTTCTCACTCCTGCCAAAGCCTCTCTGAAGGCACTTAGTGGTGGGCAGCTATGGGAGCCGAGGAGGGCATGCTGCTTTCTTAGGGGAACTGACTTTCCTCAGATGGCAGCCATGGGAATTTCAGTTAGAAAGACTCTTTGAGCAAGGACTGAGATGAGGCAGGGCTCTCTAGGCCCTCTCATCTCCCAGAAAGTAGTGAGCAGGTGGCTATTCCACCTACACATAAGGTCAGGCCTGACAGCAGTCAGTTTTTTGTGTGTGTCCTGGAACCATTTTCTCAGAGTGACATTGACATATGTCCCCATAAATAAATTAGCAACCCCATCTCAGCTGACACGTTTGGCAGAAACAAGAAGTTCATGTGCCAGTGTGTGGGTTAATTCCCATGCCCATTCCTGGGGAAGATCAAATGCATCATTGTGTGTTCATAGCACAAGCACTGGGATGCAGAAAGCTTTGCATTTCTTCTTTTTCTTGGTTTTCACAGAGGTGAATTTTGACTTACCTATGTAAAAGATATAGGTGAGAAGTTATTAAATGAACTGACAAGTGATAGGAAGACAGGAAGGTTGGTGAGGCAGAAATAGCACTTTACAACTTACAAGTATAGAAATAGGGACTCCACACTGCTTATCCCCCCCTAAGTTCTCATGGTGCGAAGTAGATATTGACTATACTTTCCACTGTAAAGCCACTTCTGGTAAAACTCCACATAGAATTAAGGCGTGAAAAGAAGGTAAACAGGGCCTGATGCCTTCCACCTTATTCCTCTGGAAGCACAGGGACCACTCCACCCTGCCCTCATCCCTTATCACATCATTTAATTAATAGAGTTTGGAGAAGCTTGTATGTTCTGTTTCCTGTAGTAGGCCCTCTGTAGGATAAGAAAAACAAGTAAGTGGACAAAATTCCTGCTACAAATTGGGGGGCACAATTACAATAAATACACATGACAAAGACACTAACAGGCATTCACTAAGCCCTTGAGTCATGCAGGCCTTACGCTAGCTTCTGGCTGACACCTGCTGACCTGTGGCGAGCAGTTCTGCTTCTCAAGGTAACAGGGTTTTTACCCCAGCGGTTGTCTCAGTCCACGCAAACGAGGTATTTGTAACAACGCACGGAGTGTTCTGCTATTCACCTATTCACTGACTCATTTATGTACTTACTGTTCACTTATTGTGTGCCATTTACTCTTCTAAATTCTGGAGGTACAGTAGTGAGCAAAATATATGAATCTTCTGCCTTATGGAGTATTCAGCGAGGGACCCTCAGTTTTTTATGAAGATAACAGCTGTTCTTTGAGAACAACTGAGTGTATCTAATCTCAGAATGGCCTTTTTTCTTCCAGATGAGAGAAGGTGTAAGGTCAAATTCCTCTTGGACTAGGAATTAGATCAGTTTCTAAATAATTTGCTCCTTGAATGTAGCCAAGTCAACATGCTATGCCTGCTTTTTCATGTGCTGAATGAGCGTTCATATGCTAAATGAGTATTCAAGAACTGTACTGTGCAATACGAAAATCACTAACCTCTTGTGGCTGTTACAATTAATTTAATTAATATTAAATAAAATTAAAAACTCAGTTTTGGTCACATGAGCCCATTTCAAATGCTCATTGGCAGATGTGGCTAATGGTTATCACATTTGACAGTGCTGCGCAGACATTTTTGTCATTACAGAAAGTTCTCTTGGACAGCACTGCTTCTGAAAGATAACTTCCAATGTTAATATCAATGATGTTTATTTGTCACTGTAGAATTCAAGATGCAGCTCTCTGCTTTGAAATTCTACATCACCTTCCCTATACAGCAATTATATGATATACTCTGCGAACTCATACAGAACTTTATCTTTTTTCGTGTCTGTGTCTGTGGATCCTCCTAGACTGGCAGCACTTGCAGATAAGGAGCATGCCATATCCTTCCTGCATGTGATAGGATCTCAGTAAATGTTTGTGTTATCTGTGAGGAAGATCTCTTTTGAGATTCAACTATACCCTGACAGACTGTGATCTGTGCCTCTGAGCAGCTGAGGACTCTTGTACTATAGAGAAGCCCCCAGGGACAGATCACGAGTTTGGACTCTGCTACACGAGGTTTGATCCCAAAGGCTATTTCTGCACGTCAAGCCATCTGGAGAGAGCGTGGGTGCCAGGCATCATGCCTGTGTAGTGATGTAGCTCATCCCTTGGTATTTAAATGCTGTCTTGGCATGGGGCACTGGTGTCCACCGTCAGCTACAGGCTCAGGAAAAAAAGTTCTGACTCTAAGATGTGGGCTGGAAACTTCATTTCCTGGGTCAAACTTAGTTCTCTCCTGGGCACAGCCACACATCCACTTTCCAGCTGCAGGGATTCTCACTCCCTGTCCCTGACAACGTGATCACGAGAAGAGAAGGGATTAGTGCTCTGAGGCATGAGTCATGTCCAAATTCAGTCCATCAGAAACTGAGATCCGTCTGCTCAGGAGAATGATTGTGTTAAGTCGCCTTCAGCATTACTCAGTGGCATCAAGATCAGCCACCAGGAGGAACAAATCCAGCTGCTTAATGCTTCCTACCATGACATTGTCTTCTTGCTGCCATTGTGCCCTCCCTGACTGAGATCCATTTTCTTAGCTTCCTTGTCTGCTTGTATTTGCATCAAAAGAACCTGTACTCTTTTGTCCTCTGTGTTGACTTTGGAAATTTGAAAGAAAGTCTGAAGCTTGGTACATTCTTCCTTTTTTTCCCCCAAGTCTTCCTCCTTTGAATAAACTCAGTAGGGTAACTTTTATTAACTAATTATAAATAGAGACGGAAAACCCAAAAGCTTAATTGATTTTGGAGGTCTCAGAGTAAGATGACAGAACCAGTACTACAAACCAATGTGGATCTTGAAACAGAACCAGAAAAGAAATTCCATGGTAAGCCTTCAGAGTTGCTGAAAAGGATGTCTACCTTCCATGTGTCCCTAACTGGTTATCCGGACTATCGAATATGCATATAGGAGTACGTAGTCAAATATTAGGAGTGTTAAAAGGTCACTGGCTACAGGATGTTTATAATTCCAACTTAGCATAGTTTTGGAAAAAGACAATTAAAATATCAGTGTGATATACTTAAAAGGACAGGTAACAAATGACAAGTGAGCTCAGGAGGATAAGACCCTTTATATAAGTGTCATCACAGATGAAATATGTTTGTTTTGTAGGAATAAAATGGAAAGTAGAGATTGGTCTGCCATTCCAAGAAAAGGGGAAAGAAAAATGCCATCCAATACTGTCCTACTTATTGAAGAAAATACAGAAATAAAACAGGAAAGGCTGTAAGGATCCAGAATCTGAAGGTACATATTTGAACTTCTGGCTAAGAAGTTTTGTCTCTAACCTGTGCAAGTAAGAGGCATTTTTTAAAAGAACACTGCAGTTCCTACCTACCCTTTTGACTTTATGGCACACACTTACCTGCATTCCTATCTTTGGTTTTTGAGGCTATTTATGCCTTCATTCTAATTCTTTCTCATCTAGTTCTTACACCAGTTTCAAGCTTCACATCTTCTAGAATGTGAGCCATCCTTAATTTGGGCAGCAATTACATATAAATCCATTATTTTCCATTTAATATGTCTGATTATGTGTGTTTCTTTAATGTTATCTCTTTTACCTCTGTAGCTCACAAAACTGTGAATATTGTAAACACTGTTGAAACATAAACTCCTTAACCACAAAGGATATACTTTATAGTTCTGCTTTTCCAATGTTCAAACCAGAGCTCATGGTAGAGAGAATTTAGTTCAATGACTTGAACTAAATAAAGGCAGGTAGTGGAAGAGATATTGTTTTTATGCTGGTAAACTTACTGAAATATAACTCTAGTAACATAAAAACACAAACTCTCAAAACCACCCTGTAATTGCTGTCATTTGATTTCTGATTTAGGATTGATGGAAGAGCTAGAATTCATGACAGAATATATCATACTCTAAAACTATTTTCACAAAGAAAGCTAAACATATTCTGTGACATTTTAAAACCATTTTCTTAAGCCATAGAATCTAGTTTGTAAATTTGTAGTTTGTAGATTATCAGCTTTGGCAAAAAGTGCTAACACTTTTGAAATATCAGTCGTCCAGCTAGTATTGAAATCCTACTGTGTGGAGCTGTAAGGTTAGATGCCATGGGTAGTATGAATATGTACACAGAGATTTCAGAAAGTCCTTGAAACCTTCAGTGCCAGCTCTTGTTCCGCCTTGTACATCATTCTTTTTAACCAGTTGACATATTACATGAAATCTCTTGTTCTTCTTCAAAACTTTGGCTACTCAAAGAGGTTGTTTCTCTTTTTTTTCTTGTGCCTGCACATAAGAAGTTCATAACTAAGAAAAGTTGGTTGAGCTCAATTATCATGCATCAGGTAATTTTTTATTGCATCCTTTCAATTAATTAACTTCACAGCAAAGATGACTTCTAGATCCTTCAAGACAAATTAAGTGTGCAAGACATTTGTGCAATTCATGTGTAAAGATGAAAAAACCTAGAAGCAAAAGAGCCAAGTATTCATGCAACATACTTCTATAGATTACTGATATAATTAAAGATAATTGAGTTGAGAACTTCTCAAAGCATTACCATTTGGAAGTGAGGATCTATACAACGTTTCGTACTAAAGAGGAAATGGCCTTTGGAATGCCACTTCATGAAAACAAGAAAACAGACGTCTCTTTTCACGTGGCTGATCCTGCATATGTGCTTGTGCACATAGAAATTATAGGTAAGAATATTTGGTTGTATTTTTATTATGCGATGTCAAGCATCAGGAGACCTAGGGCCTAAACAAAGTTAGGAGTATATGAACTCAGGGGCCAACTAACGCCAGAGAGTGTCCTACCTCTTATATATTCAGCCAGTCTCTTCCTCAGCTCATGGGGACCGGAGGTTTTATTATCCTTCCAACATTCTCAGACATTTTTCTTGTTGCCTGTGATTTTACAAAGCATCCAGTTTCACAAGTGAAAGCTGATTTTGTCCAAACAGATGCTTGTTTCTATATTTTGCATTATGGAAAAAATATGGATATGGTTTTGTTGAGGAGGGGGCTAGAGAGAGATGTGGAATGAAATCACTGGTGGAGGCACAGCTTGAGCTGAAATTAGAAGCCACGTGAGAGCGGCAAGCAGGAGGAAGGGGGTCTCCAAAGAACATTTGTTGTATAATAAAATACTCATTGAAAATATTCTGACAAGGAGCCCTAACAAAATTCTCACCTATCATAGGCTGGGCAATAAAATGGATTCTCTCCTAAGTTTCTATGAGAATTTGTGGTAAACTAGATTTGGATGTTACTCCAAATGAGTCCAACAATCAAATCCTTAATCAATTCCTCAATCAGCAATCATCTCCTGAGCAACATTTTTCATCCTGATCATTATTAGACTTGAATCAGGAGAAAAACAAACAAACAGACAAATGAACACACAGCTCCGATGATGTCCAGGAGGAGCTTGCTGTGCAGTTGGGAAACAGGGATAATAATCACGCGGGGAGAACCACAGGCGGTAGCTCCGATCGGACTCAGATGCTGCTTCTCCAGGGTGCAGCTGACCTGTTTCCATAGCTCATTCTTCCCTGAGTGAGTGCTTTACTCACTCCCTCTGAAATTTTTTGGGGAAGGCATGACTCCTTATGTGCCTCACTTGGGGAGGCAGTTCTGGTCCTCCCCAAGTGAGTTCACGCACCTGTATCTAAGATTCACCTCATTTTCACAGAACTGACTTGTCCAGATTCTGCTGAACCTGGCTGTGAAAATTGCATCCACCCCACATATCCCCAACTACAGGAGCTGGTGCAAATTGTCAGGGCAGAAAAGCTTCCTAGATTAAGCAGATAACCCTGTGAATGGGATAGAAGCCTGTCACCTTCATCCCGCTTGTCACTCTCCTCCCCTGGCCAGGCTGGTGGGAGAGTTCAGCTTTCTGCCCAAACCATGTGTCTGTCACAGCACTTAGCGTCATATTCCCCTCATTCTTCTGCAGCATCTGAGGGTAGTCGTGTTCCCCACATTCTCCTGCAGCATCTGAGGGGCATATACTCGCCCTTATAGCAACCACTGCACCTGATGTGGCTCCCTTCTAATCTGGTGTGGGCTCTAGTGATAACTGCTTCCATTTACACAATCAGAGCTCATTGCTGAGTGTCTTTGCATTCCACATCAAAAATAATTATTATTTTTATAGTTCAATTAGCAAACATTACATTTCTGTTTGCCTTGCTAAGATGGTACCACTGAATTGAACAATAACATCTATTCCAAAGCCACCAAGGGACAAGATGCTATTATAATATCATAGCACATTTTTTTTTCTTCTTCTTCTATTATGCAGACAGGTCATACTCAATTTGAAAATGAGAATGTTTCAAATTAAGAATGTCAGACCCATAAAAGGCCTTGTAATCCTATAAAACTTACTTCTCAATTTAGAAAAAAGGACACTGAGGCCAAATCTTAGTGATATGTCCCAAATAATACTAGTCTGTAAAAGAACCTGCATTCTAACCAGTATCTTTAGACTCCCAGGACCTGCTCCTTCCCTTCTCTCTTTAAGGTCTACATGCTGATAAAAAGAAGTGAAAGAGGTCAAAATTTAAGGTAAGGAAAGGGGTCCACTACGTATAGGGTATCTTCTAAGTCAGAGCATCATATATAATTTTATTTCCTAAACAGAATGCCTAGGCCTCGTCTCTACACTGACACCATCTGGGTGACCTTGTCACCTGGTTCTCCCTGAGTTTCCATTTCCTCTTATGTACATACAAGCATGCAGGACTAGAGTATTCCAGGACTGGGCCTCGCTGGTGGCGCAATGGGTTAAGTCTCAGCATTATTTGAAGCTATCCAGAGCCACTGCAGCATGAGTTTGATCCCTGGTCAGGGAGCTTTCCACATGGTGCAACAGACCTCTGCTATCTCTCCCGCTGCTCCCCTCAGCAGTGTACTTCAGTCGATCTGCCTGTTCTGCTCCCCACTCTGTCTCTGGTGAATCCTCTCACCTCCCCATACCTCTAGCCTACACCCCAGCTTGTATGCATAAATAAATATATATATATATATATATATAAATCTATAAATCTCTATATCTCTATATCTATATGTATAAATCTATATATCTATATAAATCTATATATCTATAAATCTATATAGATCTATATATCTATATAAATCAATGTATCTACCTATAACTATATATCTATATCCATATCTGTGTCTCCCAGGACTTCTGTCCTGCATTATCATTCTGGAACAAGTGTCACTCATATCCCAGTATAAGCATCCATGCACCCTTTGTATGTTTTCTTCTCATTTTGTGACTGCAAGTGGAAAATGGATCATTTTGCCCTTTAGCACTTTTACTATGGGTTCCTTCACTTAACCACAATTAGAATTCTTTCAAATTATATATATAGCTATTTCAGAAACTGCTGGAATGGACAGGAGCAGAATGTATAGCATTCTAGACATTAAGCACAGTGTGGGGTGGGCCGTCATTGGTGGGTTTCCGTGGTGGAGGCAGCGCCCGTCCTCTCCCACAGCCTGCCATGCTGGCATGGGCAGTGGGTCCTCCGGCAGTCTGACAGCCCGTTTCCATATTATCACCACTTTCCCCTCACTGGCTTTATTACGCATGTTAAGTAAGATGTTTTGCCATGTTCCTACAGAGTCTGCTGCATTGATTATTCACAATGCCATTCCCCCTCTTCCCATGCTGCTTGGGCCCCCCTCCCAGTCTTGATTTATTACCCACTATATTGTTCCCAGCACAGACCTTTTTATCATTGTCACATGTGTGAGTCTGGTGATGAGATATACTCGTGGTGGCTGGAGGGGCAGGATGGAGCTGTAGGAGCAAGGCAAGGAGGAAGTTTGCCACTGATTGTATCTCCTTCTAAAACTCATATCTGCTTATATTTTGGAGAATCTGAAACATGATTCTCTTGGTCAGTCTATAATATATAATTCAGGGCACTCTTTGAAGAGCAACACTTAGACTTCATAGATAAATTTTACTAGGAGCCTTGAAATAAGTAAAGGCAAAAACAATTGATTATTGAATATTTAGTACATGACAGTCATGATGATTTAGTACATGACAATCTGTTTTACATATATGATTATATATAATTCTATCTCAAAACAACAAACGAACAAGCAAAAGAAAATAACCAACAACCTGGTACATAGTTTGCTTTTTAAGCCCATCTCTCTCTTTATTTTATTTTAAATTATTTATTTATGCATACAAGCTGGGGTACAGGCCAGAGGCGTGGGGCGGCGAGAGGGTTCACCAGAGACAGAGTGGGCGGGCGAGGCAGGAGAGATCTGCCGCGCCATGTGGGAATCTCCCGGATCAGACTTCGAACTCATGTCTGGTGTTGAACTCCTGTTGCCGCTGCCAACAGCTCCACAGTGCAGCACTTAACCGCTGCACCACCAGGGAGGCCCCATCTCTCTTTTTACATGAAGAATTAAAGGGGTCTAGATTCACTATTACAAAGAGAGTAGGTCCAAGGTTTGAGCCCTAGATCTTTCTGACTGCAGAGAATTCCTAATGACTATACAAACACTGTCCAGACTGAAATACAGCAGAATATTTTGTTAGCCATCTGAGTGGGTTTTCTGCTTATATTTTCTTAAAAAATTTAGCTGAGGCAATTAAAATGTGAAATTTCTTCTGAAGGACATATATGTCTAAAAAATAAAAGGAAAGTAGAAGTTTTAGAAACCTGCTCACCCACCACTCCCATGCTTCCCACTATCCAAGGACACTCCATTTGTGCATTTTTCTAAAGGTCCCAGCATATTGAACCACTGAATTTTAAAGGGGAAGACAATGCTGACCCAGAGGACAAATTAGAAATCTAAGACCACACAGTGAGTAGTGTGGCTCCCGTGGGCAGACTTAAACCCAACCCGACACCTCACCACATTTGCTCGAGTGTGGTGGCCCATATTATTCCACAAGGGGTAAGAAACAGCCTAGTTCATTAATAAGCATTAAGTTAGCACACAAAATGATAGTTATTCATTCAACAGATACTTACCAAGTGCCGCTAAGTCCTGGGTCCTGTGATAGGCACTAGAGAAGAGCAGCAAGAAAAAGATACAGAAAGGCTTCTATGATAGAGTTTGCATTCTATGGAAGGGACCAAGAAGTGAACAAGATAAGTAAGTAAAAATATGTCATGTTACTGTAAGTAAGGGTAAGGGAAAGACATGAGACAGGAAGAAGATGGATTATGTGCATGGGGCAATGGCAGGCACTTTAGATGGAGTAGGAGAAGGTGTAAGATGGTGAGGACTAGGGAAGGCCTATAGGAGCTGGAGACCAGAACTAGGGGAAAATGGTCCATATAGAGAAAATATCATGGGAAAGTCCTTAAAAGAGAAAAGTGTGGGGTATGCTTAAGAAGCCGAAAGAAGATCTGTGGGAATGGTATAAGCGACCCAAATAGTGTTAGGAGTTCAGGTTAAAGGGGTAAAACGAGGGGTCAGATTTGTAGATCATTTTAAGTTTTATCTTTGACTTTGATAGAGATGGGAAACTATTGGAAAGTTTTGGGCAAAACTTGATATTAATTACTATTTATTTTTTAATCTGCTGTGTACAGATTATATTAGAGCAAAAGAAGATGCAAAATGACCAGTCAGGAGCCTAAGTCTATTTTTTCTCCTCCCATTCTCTCTTCCTTCCCCAATATTTTACTGTAACAGGACTGAAACATAAAGCAACAGTGAAAGGATTATATGTTCAACATGTCATTCCTCAGACAACATCACTCATTTCAGTCCACTCCACCTTGCATCCATGCAAGCCATCTCTGTAGTGGGATTCCAAGCAAACTGTAGTTATCAGGCCTTTTTATTATGATAACACAGTACACATGTCATCAACCAGAGTTCAACTCTTACCTGCCATTATTTTTGGCTTTTTCATGTACAAAGAATATATATATATATATATATATATATAGATAGATAGATAGATAGATAGATAGATAGATAGATATAGATATATTACATATTTATAATATATAACATAATATTAAATATATATTATATATTAAATATAAATTTTGCTAAATTTTGAATAAATCATACATCTGTGCAACACAAACCTCTATCAAACTATAAAGCATTGCAATTATCTCAGAAAGTTTCCTAATATCCCTTCTTATTGAAAGTCTGTCCCTACTCTGTCCCTATACTATCCTGACATTTTTCGGCATAAGTTAGTTTTATGTGTGCTCTAATTTTATACACATAGAGACATACAATAAATATTAATTTCTGTTAAGTTTCTGTCACCCAGTATGTTTTTATATTCATTCACATTTTTCTATGAATTAATAGTGTTCTTTTTTCATGCTAAGTATTATTTCATGTAACGGATATATCGCCTTACCAATTCTCCTGTTGACAGACACATGGGCTACTTCAAGTTTTATACTACTGTAAGTTAAATTGCTATGAATATTTTTATGCAAGAATTTTCTTGGACATATGTTTTCATTTATTTGGAGTAAACACAGAGGGCAAAACTAACACTGAAGCTATCAGCAACTGCCCTGCTATTCACAATGACCAGAGATTTTATTTTAACATATTAACTATTGTCTGTTAAGTATGATTTAATTTTTTCCTAAAATAAGGTGAAATAGAATTTAAAAAGTATTAAAGAAAAAATAAGTCAGTACAAATGTCAAGAAGCAGGAAAAAAACAGAAAATTGAAAGTAAAATAAATTGAAATATCTCATTTATTACAATAAATGTAAAAGGACTGTGTATAGGTTAAAATCAAAGATTGTCTGATATTATGAAAAATACAACTATACATTCTTCTTTTCTATTTAAAAAAGATGAAAAAGAATGTAAAAAGATTTTTTCAGGAAAAAAACAAAAGCTGATTTGGCTATACCAAGATCATAAAGTATAAGATAATAGAGATAAATTGCCACTACATAGAGATAAATTGCCACTAACTTGTCAGGGTGTTCTAACATTTCTAAATATGTATATAACTAAAGAAATATATAAATAAATATTTGTAGAACTGTGAAGAGATGTGAATAAACCTACTATCAAAAATTAAGAATTAACACTAACCATCATAGAACAAGTAGAAGCAATAAGAATAGAGTTTATGAACAAACTTAAAAATTTAACTGAGTGGACATACAGACAGCATTGAACTCAACAAGTAGAGAACACAGGTTTCTTTCTAGTACATATGGGACCTATATAAAACTGATCCCAAATAGACTTTAAAACTTACCTCAACGTTTATCAAGGACTGATATGTTTTCTGAATATCTCAATAGATGGAAAATATATCTGTCAAAGTGTAGTATCAATATATGTTGAAAAGTCTTATTAAATAAGAAACAGAATGGGGCATTACAATTCTGACCACCAGTTCTAATGTGTGGGTTTTTCCCCCTACACTGAGCAGTTCTCAGATAACAGCGAGATGTCTTACAATTCAACTTAATTTTGACATTATCTGGCTTGAGTTAACCTCAGATCCCACAGGTTAAGGGCTCAATCCTAGAGCCCTTTTCAAATGCCAATAGCAAGTCCCTGTTGTCCGCAGTGCTTTGATTCTTTGGCAGTTGCTGAGCCCCCTCCTTAGATGCAATGAGCTTGCCGCAGTGACTCACAGAACTCAGAGAAACATTTTACTTCCTAGATGACTTGTGTGTTATAAAAGGAACTGGATAAACACATGCAATTTGCAGCGACATGGATGGAATTAGAGGGGATCATACTCAGTGAAATAAGCCAGAAAGAAAGAGAAAAATATCAAATGGTTTCACTTATAACAGGACTATAGGGAGGCCGGGTGGGAGAGAGACAATCAGTGGGGGGGGGAGGGGAGGAGGGCGGCAGAGGGAGGGAAGGAAAAGGGCACAAAATGGAATAGAAAAGAACACAAGGGACCATGGAGATGGATCACAGGTGAATTGGTGGTGGGCTACCCAAGGGGAATACAAAATGTAAAAGACATAAATAACAATAAAAATATATATTTTAAAAAAATAAAAATAAAAGGATATAACTAAGGAATAGCACGATGGAAAAGATACCTGGGGAAAGGAAATGGTGTACCATCTCTTAGTCTGCCACTTTCCCCAAATTCCCACATGTTCATGAACCCAAAAGCACTCTAAACCCTGTCCTTTGTTTTTTTGTGTAAGCTTCATTGCTTGGCATGGTGGGTTAAATCATTGTCTGTTGGTGATTGAACTCCCTCCCCTCCTCACACACACCCCCCCCCCCCAAGTCAGGGGAGTAGGACTGAAAGTTTCAACCCTCTAATCACACTGTAGCTTCTCCAAGCACCTAGATCCCATTTCCCATTAACATAACCTTTAAAAGACACCATTACTACTTTACTCAAAGGGGAGTCTAAGATTTTAGGAGTTCTGTGCCAGGGACAGACAAAGACTAAACATATTTCTTAACGAAAATCACAACATCACAGACTTCATTAATCTGGTAAAGAGGCACCAAGAATACCAAAAATTACAGAAAAAATTCTCTCTCATGGATAAATATTTTTAAAGCATTTTTTTTTATTTTTTATTTTTTTTTTTATTTTACATACAAGCTGGGGTACAGGCCAGAGGCATGGGGCGGCGAGAGAGTTCACCAGAGACAGAGCAGTTAGCAGAACAGGCAGATCAGAAATACACTGCTGAGGGGAGCAGCAGGCAAGGCAGGAGAGGTCTGCCATGCCATGTGGGATTCTCCCTGGCCGGGTGTCGAACTCGCGTCGCTGCTGCCAACAGCTCCACAGCGCAGCGCTTAACCGCTGCGCCACCGGGGAGGCCCTAAAGCATTTTCTTTAAAAGTGAGAATAAGGCATTGGTGTGCATTACCAAAATGTGCATCAATATTAGAACCGATGTATACTAGTCAGCAAAGGTAAGGAAAGAGAAATTTAAAGATTCAGAAAGGCATAAACAAAACATTATTTTCAAATGTTATGAGTGTTTACATAGAAAAGCAAAAAAGCATTTACAAATTATTAGTAGTAATGAGAGAATTTGGCAATGTGACGGTGAGCTGTGAGATCAATATACACAATCAATTGGATTTCTATATGCCAGCATAATTCAGAAAATATAATTAAAGAAAATGTTTCCCTTTACAGTAGTGTCCAAAAATATGAGGTGTCTGAGAAGAAAAATAGCAAAAGATATGCGAGACTTCTAGAGAAATGTGTAAAAGGCCAAAATCAAAGGAGGATGATCTAATGTTTATTGATAGTCACTATAAAAATCTCACCGTTGTCTTTCTGTTGATTTCTGCATTAATTACAATCAAAACTCTAGTAGGATTTTAACAGAATTGATAAGCTGATTCCAGAATTTATGAACAAGTAAATGACAAAAATAGCGAGACTTTCCTGAGTAGAAGTTAAGACAATCACACCTTCCAGATATCAGGACATAGCACATAACTGAACTAAGTAGGACAGTGCAGCATTGGATTAAAGACTTTAGTAACTAGGCCTGCTATGGACTGAATGTTGGTGTCCTTCTTCCACCCCCAAAGTGTAGTCTTAATCTCAATGTGATGGTATTGGTAAAGGTGCCTTTGGGAGTGAATTCGATTTGTATGAAGTCAGTCATAAGAGTGGGAGTCCCCATGCTGGGGCCAGCATTGTCATAGGAAGAGAAAGAAACTTCAGCTCTCTCTCTATCATATAAAGCTACAATGAGAAGGTAGCCATCTGCAAACCAGGAAGAAGAATCTCACCAGGAACCAGATCTGATGACACCTTGATCTTGGGCCTCCCAGCCTCCAGAAATGTGTGAAATACAATGCCTGTTGGTTAAGCCACCCAGTCTATGGCATGTTAATATAGCAGCCTGAGCTGACTAAGACAGGCTGGGATAATCAGTCTTCCATACTACATGTATATGTATATAATAAACGGTATTTAGTGGTGAATATAATATGCACAATATTATTATACTTGTATATTTTTGTATCATATTATCTAATGTAATCTCTTTTATTATACGTTACACAAAATACAATTGTAGGTGGACAAAACCCCTAAACATAAAAGGAAACATTTAAATTATTCAGAAGAAAATATGAGACAGTATCTCTGTGAGATAGGCATGGGAAATTATAGCAAAGGCAAAACAAAACATGAATATAAAGGACCTTATTGATGAATTGAACTACATCAAATTAAAAAAATGTCCACTCTTAAGAGATACTTTATTATTAGCTTGCTTGGACTGCCATCATGACAAGGTTTCACAGACCAGATCACATGGATAAAACAACAGAAATTTATTTTCTCACAATTCTGCAGGTGAGAAGTCAAGATCAAGGTACCAGCCAGGCTGGATTCTGGTGAGACATCTCTTTGCCTTGCAGATGGCATGTTCTTGCTAAGTTCTTATATGGCCTTTGCCATATAAGTGAGTGAGTGCTGGTGTTTCTCCGTCTTCTTATAAAAATACCAGTCCCATTGGCTTAGGGTCCCATCCAGATTAACTCATTTAACCTTAATTAGTTCCTTAATGACCCTGTCTCCAAATATAGACACAGAGGCTAGGGCTTCGGCATATGAATTTTGGTGGGAAACAATCAGTCTGTAATAGATACCATTGAGATATTAATTTTAAAAAAGAACAAGGTTACAAAGTAGAAAAAGATTTTCAACCTATTTAATAGACAAAGCAATCAAGTTCAGAGCAAAACAATAACTTATAAATCAGTAAAAAGAAACAAATAAGACAACAGAAACCAGACTGGAGATTTGAAAGGACTTTCATATAATAGGAAATACAAATGTATAATTAATTTACTAGCATACACTCAACCAATTAGAACCCAGGAAAATGTAAGTTAAACAGAAAGGAGATAGCAAACTAAGTGTATTAACTTTCTAATCCTGCTTAACAAACGACCACAGGCTTAACATTTTGAAACAGCATCTACTTGTTAGTTTTGTGGGGCAGAAGTCCAGGCTTGACTGGGTTCTCTGTGTAGGGTGTGAGTGCTGGCATTGACCACTCTGCAAACATGCCTGGGATATCTACAAATAATCCACCTCCAAGATCACTCGGGTTATTGGTAAAATCCAGCTCTTTGGACCATAGGCCTTAGGTCTCCATCTTCTTGTGACTGTTGGTGGGAGATTGCCCTCAACTTCTGGAGACTACCAGCATTCCTTGGCATGTGACTTCCTTCACTGTGAAAGAAAACAAAGGGGAATTTCTCACATCAACACTCTCTCATGTTTTGAGTGTTTTGCACTGGAGAGAGTCGTTTTACTATTATAGTTAGGTCTACTACAGATAATCTTTCTTTCTTAGCGAATTGCCACTGAAAACATAACCTAATAATGAGAATGACATTTCTTCATACTTATGGATATCGCCCATATTCAAGAAAAAAATTACAGGTAGCCTTTGTTTTACAGAAGTTCACATTAAGCCACTTCACTTTGAGGAACACCTGTAACAGTACCTATTTTCTCTAATTGTAAGAATTTCTAAAAGAATTTTTGCTTTTATGGTTAAAAATGAAAATATCGTTCAATGTTTGCTTTTGTAGCACCTGTTCTGCCGGCAGTGGGTGCCCCAAGCAGCAAGAGTGGCCCCTCCAAATTCCTCCAGAACTGCTCTGTAATAGGTGTGTATTTATAGTATAGTACAATTCCTGCTCTTACTATATGTTAGTGTTATTTGAGGTTTTATATATTATTTGTATGATTTGGTAGCTTAATTTTTAGGTCTGGGAATGCTCCAAAATGTTTCTATATAAATTAATGACATAGCAGGTCTGAGGATAACATTGTTTAATTCAACATGGGTCTATTATTACATTGGTGAGACCAAAAAAGAAAAAAAGTCAAATATTGAACACAAATAACAATGAGAACCTGGCTTTGTTAATGTCATTTTGCTTAAAGTCAGAGTTTCCAAGAAAATATCAATGACATTAAGTGAGAGCTTAATTGTAATTGCTATTTTGCTTTATGCTTTTTAGTTTAGGGAAGCTTTCATAAGAACATTCTACTTTCAGATTGGAGGAAAAGCCTTTATGCAGGTTTAGCCTAATTTCAGGATTTATTTAAAATTATGTACACTACCTTGGGCACTAAAATAAATAAAATTGTGCAAATAATCCATGGAGATACGATCAAATGAATACATAAGTTAGGGGAGAAGAAAAGGTCACTTTTATGTTTATACAACTCTAAATATACTGGATACCACTGATTTATACACTTTAAATGGGTACATTGTAGAGTATGTTGATTACATCTCAATAACACTGTTACCAAAAACCCACTATTTTTAAAAAGGGGGTTTCAAAAGATAATGAATGGTTCTGACATAGGACAATTTAGTGCGCAGTAAGTGCCATGCTCTGCTTTCTAGAGAGTTTTCCATTTTAAACCTAATCTCTCAATTGTGAAAGGAAATTCTTTATGTGACAATATGAAATTAGGCATTGGAGGAAATATTTTGATGATCTGTGGATGCCTCTAATCTGAAAATATTTTATGTTAGTTGGAACCAGACTTGGGGATCAATCCAGGCTGGGCGTGTCTGCACACTAGTGAGTAGTTCAATAGCTCAGCGTCACGGCTCTGAGCTGGCTTCTCCAACCCACGGCCTGGCTCTGGGGGTTTGTCCTGAAGTTTGATCGTAGTGTTGGTTTCCTGATTTTGATTTATGCTTACTCTCTAAGCAATTATATCTGTCTCTTACCTGCAAGCTTATTTAACTTATTTTAACCAGTGCTTTGGTGACAGTCTGAATCTGCATAGGCTTATAGGCCACTGCTTTCTAGGTTCTCCAGCCTAGTCCTGGTGGCTTTCCGTTCCTATTCTGCCTGTTATCACTTAGTTCTTCATTAATAATGATATGATCTTAGGGTAGGAACAGGTGGTAGAATTTTGCACTTGTCAGAGTATATTATTATATAGGGGGTTAATAGCTGAATATTTGTCTGTCTGTTACCTGTCTCCATAATTCCCAGCTACCTCAGGCCATTTGCTACCATTTCATGTTTAAGAAAATGAGATACCTCAACAAATACGAAGAAAATAGTTTTTATTTTTCTGCCATAGACATCAGTTAGTAAGAATGGGCATTGAAGGTCAAATGCCTTCCTTTTGAGGAGAAAACCCAAACTTTTTACCACATTAATGTATTTGGTGAAAAATGCGCAATGGCATGAGTCTGTATTTCCTGCTGTGAAGTGATGATGACTCCGTGAACTTCAAAGGCAATGTGAGGTCCAGGGGAAATTTGTATGATACGTTTGAGGATCAGATTTCTGACTGGAATTCTGGGAGACTGAAGCTACCGTTTAGTCCTGTGACAATGAGCAGAGGTACTGTCTGCAATAGAGCACAAGCCTTGCCTAAATTTCCTGTGGATGCCAACATAAAAAGTCATGAGTTATCCTGAACTTAAGAAGGTCATAAACGGTCTCCTTTATGATGGAGGAAGCCACCCGATGGAAAGCATCATGGAAGGGGGTGCAGAAGTCAGGTAGAAAGTGAAAGTCTCAAGGAATGAGAACTGGGGGCAGGGTGGTACCCAAGACACAGAGGAAATGAGAGTTCCCCCCAGTGAATACCAACAGGGGAAACGCTGAGAACTTTGGGCCAGAGATCTGCTCCTGAGGGTGAGATGATCCGCCCAGGGACTAGGCAAAAGAAAAGAAGTCCCTGAAGTGACTGAATTTAACTGGAAAGATTACTTGGACCATGAAATGAATACAATTATGTCTTCGGTGATCAAGTGGATTAGAAAGCAGAGATTAAGTGAGTTACAAAAAAATAAAATTGCAGTTTCTGCACACATGAGAGAGTGAGTGAGAAACTGCCAGTCATGTTTCAGTTTACAGATCAGAAACTCAGGGCAGTTTTCAAATTTCCATTTAGAAATTATGGGTGCAATGATTTTATTCTATGAAAAGTGGGAGTGATGCCGCAGACTTCTGTTTACTGTTTATTTTCTGTTTTTTTCTTTAATTTGCTAAACCAGATAATTTCTTGGGAAGCATATTAAAAGTTCTGAAATTTAGATAAAATAAGTTTCTCCCTCTAAATAGCAATAAGCTACATATGCCTTAGTTTCAGAAAGGGCTGACTGCCCATATGCATTGCAAAAATACTCAGCACAGATTGGTTAGCATCAGCATTTTTTTCAACTTCCATTGAAAAATGGTATTTATTTTAAGTAGAAACTAGACTACACTAATTAAATGTTTCTAACTCTAAAGATGTAAAGAATAAAAACACTGAAGTAGATGCCTATGGTGACTGGCACTACATTTTTGAATTAGTACGGTGATTTTTTTAGGTGATACTCAGAGGCTGACTCCTCTTGCTTCTTAAAACATGAGCACACAAACTTGTTTCAGATACAACCCTGCCACATTGGGACGTCCTACCCCACGCGATTTCTACATCACCCAGCTGGATCCAATAACCTCCTCATTCCTGCTGGATGAGAAACCCTTTTCATCTCCTTTTATGGGGACAGGACTATCAATCACTGGTGCCATCAGATTCTTGACATTAGCTGAGTGGCTTGGTCTTCTGCCTGAGGGCCACATGACCTGCTCCCCCAGTCACTCTGGTTTTCTCTTTCCATGAGGATGACAGTCGCTCTCTTCTTCCTCCCATTTCTTCCCCCCAGAATGTCATCTTTCTCTTGACCCATTTCTACTAGTAGCATCTAATCTATTTCCATGCACTACTAGTCACACATATTGACACTCCATGGAAATAAATTTCGTGGGCTGATAGAGAACATTTCCCTTACTGAGGTTCCTATCAGTCTTACTGGTTTTTGTTTTTAGTTAATACTGACAGTGTTTAAAGTACTGCACTAGACACACACCAAGGACCCAGAAATTAGCCCCATTTCTATTGCTTTCTAAATTTATAACCATGGAAAACTCAAAATGTGTCTGTTCATTGGAATCATCTGGGCATCTTTAAACATTCCAATGCCACTGAGCCCCAGATCAATGAAATCGCAATTTCTGGAGGCAGGACTAGGCATCAGTGGACTTGGACACCCCCTAGGCATACCTAATGTACAAAGTTTGAGAACCATTGCACTCACTTGTTCAAAGCTTAGAATAAGAATCAATCTAATTTTTATAACTTCACCTCAGATCCTGATCTCGTAAGGCTTAATTGATATATATCAAAGTCCTTGGTAAATTATAAAGACATTAATATTTTTTCACAGGATGTTTTATTATTTTTGAGGTTTTTTCTTTTTGTAGAGGTATAATTGGCATATAATATTCTATTAGTTTCAGATGTACAGCATAATGATTCAATATTTGTATATATTACAAAATGATCACCACAATAATTCTAGTTAATGTCCATCATCTTATATAGTTACACTTTTTTCTGCTGTTTTGAGACTTTCCTAGCAACTTTGAAATATGCAAATATTGTTAACTATAGTCCTCATACTGTATTTTACATTTGTTACCATGGCATTTATTTAATAACTGAACGTTTACACCTTTGACCATCTTCATCCATTTCTGCCACTCTCCCACTTTCCCCTCTGCCTCTGGTAATAAGTTATCTGTTATCTGTATCTATAAGTTTGTGTATTTTTTTGTGTTTGTTTGTTTGTTTTTCTATAAGACAGTTATTTTTTAACCCACATCCATTTATTTTTCATTTATCTCTATGACAAAATATATCAAGAAAGCATTGTTTCTTAATATTTATTTGTCTATTTTTGATCTGTCTACTTAGTAAATTTTTATTTTTGATTATTTCAGACTTACTGGAAATAAGGGTAAAAGGAAATAAAATACAAGCTTTGCCATAACTCCAACTGCCAAAAATTTTCCAAGCTTTCTATCATTTTCCTTCCATATATAATATTAATATTAACCATCACCATCATTGTACAATTTGAAGTAAATTGTAGACATTACATCCCTCAACTCCAAATATTCCCGCATCTATTTCTTAAGAATAATGATCCAAATAAGGAACTTAATTTTTTTACAATACTGGTATCTAATATAAGACATTATTCAGTTTTTGTCATTTGTTCTAATAATGTCGTTTATAGAAAATTTTACAAATTCTAGCCTGATATATAATCCCAATCACATACTGCATTTAGTTGTTCTATCTTTAATATGGAAAAGTTTTTCTTTCTGTCTTTGTCTATTTTACTCTTGATATTCTTTTAAGAGAGTGCACAAGTTGTTTTATAGAATGTCCTTCTATTTGGAGTTTTCTGATATTTCCTCATGGTTAGGTTTAGGTTATACAGTTTTGGTAAAAACATAAACAAAAATGTGATGTTTTTCTCCATTCATCACTCTCAAAGGTACACGTGTCATTTTTTCCTTATTCCTGGTGATACTAAATTTGATCACCCGATTAACGTAATATCTTCCATGTTATTCCACTTAAAATTATTTCCCTTTGCAGTTAATGAGTAATTTGAGTAGAGATATATTAAGATCATGTCATAGTGTATATTTCCATTATACAACTAACTCGCAGCTTCTGTCGTGTGCCAAACCTTGAACTTGGGGAAGTGGCTTTACAACTTTTGTTAGAAACTTGTTTCAAAGTGTGAAGTAAATGTTGTAAGTAAACAATAGCCTATCCAAAAGTTATTAATTTATTCTTTATTTAAATGATAACTTAAAAATTATTTCAGATCTACAAAAATGTTGTAAAATCAGTGCAAAGAATTTCCATGTGCCCTTCGCCTAGTTTCCCCAAACACTAATGTCTTCCATAAGTTCAGTGCAATTATACATCCAGAAATGGACATGATGCCCTTTATTAACTGATCTACAAACCTTACTCAAATTTTGCCAATTGTCCAACTAATGTTATTTTCAGTATGCCAAAATTCAGTTCAAGATGAAATGCTGAATTTTGCCGTCATATCTTTTTAGTCTTTTTCAATTTGGTAAAGTTTCTCAGTCTTAGACTTTTGCGAATTTGATTGTCTCCATCTAGATTTATCTGATGTTTTCTTAAATTTTAAATAGGTTCTGCTTTTGTAGCAGGAACATTAGAGAAGGGATGCTGCGTCCTGCTCAGAAATCACCCTGGAACCACACAGCTGCTTGTTCCATTTTGAGTAATACTGACTTTGACCATCTGGTTAAGAATATGGCCAGGTTTTTCCAATATAGTGTTGCTCTTCCCCCACCTTTAATAAGTATTATTGGGGAGCAACACTGATTCTATGAAAATATCCTATTTCTCATACTTTTGCTCACTGATTTTACAAAAGAATGATGCCTCAATGTTTGACAAGTAGCAATTTTCTGTTGATATTGCTCCTGGTACATTTATTATCTTACTTTTTGGCTGTATAGTACTCTACCATATACATGTGTCCCATAGCTCATCCTTCCAGGGTGATTTTTCCATGTACGCATGAATCCTTTTGTTACGTGAATACACATCTTCCCTTACTTCTGGAAAAAATCTTGGATTATGTATTTCTGGACTGTTCATTGTATTGTCTTATTTTTCTTTACAGGGACTCCAAATAGTACACATTATTCCTGCTTTGTCCATAATTTCTATCACTTTTTCCCTTAACCTTTTTATCCCAATTTCATTCTTTTGGATATTTTCTTGACTTCAAGGTCACAATTGAATATCCTTTTGACTCTAGTAGTCTATGCCGTTTGTAAGTTAGTCTTCATTTCTGAGCTATTTTTTTCCTTCCATTTCTTTTCTAAGTCAAACAACTGTTCCTGTAAATCCTTATTTTCTTTGGTTATATATTCTAAATTTCTGTTTTTCAATTTGAATTTCTTCTTCAAAGTGGTATTTCTATCCAAAAATCTTTCTTTGGATATCTTTAACTTAATTTACTTAATTTGATTATTGCCTTAGAGTTTTTTTATTTTTTTCCTGATATATGGTTGTTTAGTCAGGGAAAATTTCATCACTTGAAGTCCATTAAATTTTATATTATGATTTTTTATTTATTTATTTTTATCTTTTTAAAATTTATTTATGCATACTAGCTGGGATACAGGCCAGAGGTGTGGGGCAGTGAGAGGATTCACCAGAGACAGAGGAGGGTTCACCAGAGACAGAGAGGGGAGCATAACAGGCAGATCCACGGAAATACACTGCTGAAGGTAGCAACGCCGAAGCAGGAGAGGTCTGTTGCGCCATGTGGGAATCTCCCTGGCTAGATGTCGAACTCACATCGCCTCTGCTGGCAGCTCCACAGCACAGTGCTTAAGCGCTGCACCACCAGGGAGGCCCTATTATGATTTTTAAATAATGCATTTACATGGCTTCATTACCTTTTTCCCCTGTTGTTTTTTTATATTAAGGTAGTTATGAGGATTCCTTCTTTGATGACACCCTATTTTTTTCATAGTACCAAAGTTCATATTTTTTAATGGGTGTGTGTGTGAGAGAGGGAAGTGGAGAGAGAGAGGTGGGAGGGTGCTGTTATATGTCTTCTCTGTTTTTTTTGTTTGTTTGTTTCTGTTTGTCTCAAAGGACCATGAATTTCCCTTTTGCAGCTATTGCCTTTCAACTGCCAAAAAGCTCCTATCCCTTCCTTTTTGATTGTTTTTATGGTCCCTAAATTATGTATTTTGAAGACCATTATTTGAGTTATGTACTTTCTAAGTTCCTTTCCTACAGGGTGTTAGACTCTACTTTCATCTTTCCAGACACTGCATTTTAATGTTTAAGGTTTTTCCACAGGAGTGGACTTGGGCTTCCTTGCAGTGCTTTCATGTCACCACCATTCCCAATGCTCGCTCTGCTGTTCTCCCCCCACCCCCAGTTGTTCTTGGCCTGCACCCGCTTGCCACCAAGCCTTGCAGTGGGGAGTTAATGGGAGACATGGCTCACTGAGATTTGATGCAATGTAAAAAAAAGTAGTTATTTTGAAATGAGGGTAGTCTGTACATTCCATTTATATGGAAGGTATGAGGGACATTCTGCTGATTTTCTGATTGTTTTCAGCTACGCAGAATTTCAAGTTACTAATTCTGAAAGAATTTTTGCTTTTGTGTTGTCATCACTTCAAAACCCTACATTCCTTTGAGACACTGTTGTGTCTCTACTTCCCGAATGGCAGCCGCATCTCTCTGTAGTCCTCTAAGTGCCCCTGTTGCCTTTCATGGGTGCCAGAGCAATCAATTTATGATGGAAGAAAGGCCTCTGTCCCTAGAGATAGTATGTGACTTGCTCTGCTCTTCCCTTTACCCATGGCTTGTTTAAAAAGGTTTCATTGAATTTCTTGCATGTTGTGCTGCTTGGGTGTACAAAATATTGGCAATGTTTTATAATAAGTAGCAAATCATTATTATGCGCTTTGGTGTTCATCGTATTACCATTAATCATCGTAAATTCACTGAGTGTGCTCACACAAATAAGGTAGGTGATTCCAAAGACAGTTTTATTCATGAAACCTTCAATTTATTAATGTATTTTCACCTTTAAAGAAACATGCAAGAAGTTAAATCTTGTTTTTCAATATCATCACCATCAGAAGGACTTTATGGAGCCTCTGTCAGTATATAGTTCTGAAAAGAAGCACCTTTCATGATTGGAAAGGATGAGAAATTCACATTAGGCACTTTCATACTGCCCTACTTTGGTATCACTGGCATACATACCCACAAACCCAAAGTTCTCTGGCAGAACTACTCCTGCTTATTTAGATTCACTGCCCATTTTGCCAGATTTTATGTTTAGGTGGGTACTTTGTATTTCTCTTTCTTTTTGTTTAACTCTCACCTCAAATAAAAACTTTAATATACAGCATTTCTTGGGGCCATTTGTATGTTATTAGGAAATATTTTACCCTAACCCAATAAAATGAGGAGCTAACAATGGAAATTTAGGCACCATTTGGGCAACTAAAGATAAATGTGCTTTAGCTCATCTTACCTAAAAACCTTTTCTATTTCACTCTTTATTTTTAGAAACAGTAAATGCCTTCAAATCCCGGCTCTACCATGTAATAACTGTATGTCTTTCACAAATAAACTAACTTCTGAACCTCATTCTCACTTCTACAAAATGAGAGAAATAATATTTCCTTGGCAGATAATGTTGAGATTAGAGCACAGAGGATGTGACATTTTAAATTTCAATGCTCATTTTTAAAATAAGGATAAGATCAACATCAAATTATTTGATGATCAAATGAAAATGCATATGTAAAATCATCTTAAATTACTTGGCTTATGAAAGTTACCCTGTAAATGTTAGTTCTCCTTCTTGACTTACTGCTAGGCTATTCAACCAAATATTTTGAAACCAAAGAAAGTAATCTTAACTGAAAATGCACAAATTTGATGGTCCAGATATCCGTAAGTCAATTCTGACCTATAAGTTTACTAGGGCCGAGAGCATGACAGAAATGGCTGTTCAAGGGGAATTTCTTCTACTCTATCCCTAAGTGAGGTCTACTCTATCCCTAAGTGAGGTCTTAGAGGGGAGGCAGAATGCTGGACCTGGAACACTTAGAACAGGATCATGCAACTTAGACAACACTACAAAGCCTTGATGACTCACTATTACATGTGACAAGGGATGGGGTTGGAATTAAATATTACTTCTCCCATCCTATCTAGACTTTCCTCTAGTGTTAAGATGGCTGTGGTAGGCAGAAAACAGCCCATCCTCCAGCCCAACAAAGATATACATGTTAAAATCCCTAGAGCTTTTCAATGTTATTTTGTATGGAAATATCTTTGTAGATGTGATTAAGTTAAGGATCTAAAGATGGGTGGATTATCCTGATTATCCGGGTCACCCATAAATACAATCACAGGTGTCCTTATAATAAGGAGACATAGAGAAATGACGGACATAAGAAGGTAATGTTACTACAAAGACAGAGACTGACTGGAATTATGGAATTATTTAGCTAAAAGTCAAGGAATATAGGCAACTCTCAGGAATTGGAAGAGGAAAAGAACAGATATTCCCCTCGAACCTCCAGAGGGATAGTGGTCCTAATGACACCTTGAAATGCAGTGAAATCACTTCTGGTCTCCTAGACTGTGAGAGAATAAATCTCTGCTGTTCAGGTCACCAAAACTGTACTGATTTGTTAGAGAACTAAGAAACTAATACAGTGACTGAGGTACCTATCAATAGAAAGCATCCACACTGAAATAAAAGAGATTTGTCACATGAAAATTAAAATCCTAAATGTGACAAATAATGCTTGGTCCATTGCTTTTCCCTTTCCCTCAGTGCTGAAACACAGACACCTCTGAGGATCGTTTTCCCTCGATCCAGTGGAATCCTTAGAGATCGACAGCTCACCAAGTTGCTCATTGTGTTTTTTTAGTTTCTCTGTTGATAGTTCCACTTTTATATTGTACTACTGTCTGCCTAATTATGTATTTTTACCCCTGGTATTAGTTCTACCTTTTGGAGCTAAAAATCAATCAATCAGTCAGTCAATCAATCAATCAGTCAGTCAGACAGCCTGGCTTGACTGTTTCAGGGAAGCCATGCTGAAGCTCCAGGACCCTACATTCTGTATCCTGGATTCTTCCATTCTTTCCTCACATCATACCATCATGTCATTCTGTCTGTCCTCCTGATTTGTCAACTCCCCCTCCTGTCTGCACAATGAAACTGTCAGTCTGTCAGTGGACTATCAAGCTCCAAATATGGTCTTCCTAACAGAATAAGAGTGTAAACTAATCAAGTCTATTAATTCTTAAATCAGATGTAAACCTGCAAGTATACTTGCTTCGTGGCAGACAGAATAAACCAGTCAAGGAAATCCCTAAAACATATTTTTTGTAAATTGTTAAATTTCCTCAAACTCATGCTTGCTGTCCAGACTGCCATTTTTACTTGATAAATATCTTATTAATTTGCTCCTGTATTTTTCATCTTCATTTCATCATCCATCAATCTGCTTTCTCTCCTAATTTCATATGAAATGCATTTTATTTTATTTATTTATTTATTTATTTATTTATTTATTTTTAAATATTTATTTATTTTTGCATACAAGCTGGGGTACAGGCCAGAGGCATGGGGCAGTGAGAGGGTTCACCAGAGACAGAGCCGGTAGCAGAACAGGCAGATCAGAAATACACTGCTGACGGGAGCAGCGGGCGAGGCAGGAGCGGTCTGCCCCACCATGTGGGATTCTCCCAGGCTGGGCGTCGAACTCGCGTCGTGTGCTGCCGACAGCTCCACAGCGCAGTGCTCAACCGCTGCACCACCAGGGAGGTCCTGAAATGCATTTTAAATTCAAACATTTTAAATAAATTCCATTGATTCATTAAAAACATTTATTGAGCCACATATATAATAGATAAAAGAGTTAATAAGAAGTTCACAGATTATATCTTCAAAAAGATTATGCTCTACTGGTGATAGGCTGAATTTTTTTTGTCTCTTAAGTGTTATACAAGGGGAATTATATATCTGATGTTCAAGCACAGAAAGAAACTTACGAAAAGAGGTGGTAACATTTACAAATATCAGATTATTAATATATTTATAGTATCATTTCTAGGGAAGTATCTTTTTTGATAAAAATACACACATAACTAGAAGTGATATGCTTAGTTATCTAGAAATAATGGAGCATTGTACCTGCAGCACACTCTTGTTGATAAATGATGATGTTGTATACTTATATGTACATATAAAGAGAATGATAAAATAATATTTGTCAGCTGGAGAACCTGCTGAGGAGGATTGTTCCTGTTACCTCTCTGTATGTTTTTTTGCAAGCTTGAAATTATTTCAAATTAAATAATTTTTAAAAACATAGTATTGGGTCCAAGATAGGAAATGGGAAAGTGTTACCATGTGGCAACAAAGGAGATAGAGCAAATGTTGAGATGACAGAGATGAATATCAAGATGATAGAGCCAAATGTCAAGAATCTTGTATAATAAACCACCTTTTTCATTGGCTATTGATTTATATCACAGAGGCATTATTACATTGGCCAAGCATATGGAATCCTATGCCTGTGGGATAGTGAAGGATTTCTTTTCTTGATTTTTTTCAAGATATGAGCAAGTGGCATGGTAATATTCGTGTGGCTAGAGAGATTGGTAGAGATCTACAGTTGATATTTATGAATTCAGTTTTGAGGAGGAAGGTGACTTTTCCTCTCCTAACATTGCAGAAAAAGTCATATATTTCCACCAAACTTTAAGTCCATTTCTGGTAGGTGCCACAGCTTGCCCAGTAATATTGGTTAAGTTGGTGTTTCATTAGGAAAAACAATCTGCAGGACACTTATACAAAATTGGAAACTTTAAAAGGTGATTTCACTCTGAGTGGAGATGGTTCTTAGATCCCATTGTCCTTCCAGTTTCTGTCTGCTGTAACAAGTAGACATCTGAACAAAGAATAAACTTAGGAAAGAGAAAGTAGTCTTCACTGTTCTTGTAGCTCCCACCCCAACACCCCGACCTCATGAAACTGTGATGAATTATGATTCAGGAGAAGTGGAGACTGGGACTGATGCTCTTAACCACTGCTTGAATGACTGTGTAATTCACTTCTCTCAAAACCTTTAGTTTCCCATCTGTAAAGGAGGTTGCTGGATTTGATTTTCATCTCTGACATTCTACGGTTCCATGAGCATTTAGCGCTGTTGAATCCTTTTTGTTATGGCAGTAATTAGTGCTTCCTTTTTGGATTACTTGAAGCATTTTTGAAAGGTTTATAGCTTATTCCTGATGTAGATAAATGTTTTTAGCATATTTGGTTTTGCCTTTCATGAATAAAAAGGTGATTGAACAAAGCATGCATTCATCATTCCATTTATTGCCCCAAAACAACAAGTGTAATTTATAAACCAATAATACTTTAGGGAGTGTTATACACAAGTATGAAAAGAATGCCTTAAATTAATGGGAGGCCAAGGAGACACTAATCCAGCATCCCTTGGAGGAAGAGGTAGGAACTCAACCAGAGAGGAAACTTAGATACATTTTATTGGATAATATAGGTGGTACTATATTAGTTTTACTGGAACACTAATAAAGGGAGAGAAAAGATCAATGACTCTGGCTTGGCCTACCTGTTTCCTAAGATGTGTGAGAATAAGAGGGTCAGACTATTATAACAGATTCCATCTGGAACCATAGCAAATGCTGGAATGTATATTAAAGGATACATCTAAAAGCCAAAATCTCTACTTCATACATACCACTGACAGAAAATAATTTTTTGTGTGTCAAATTTAAGAAATTCCTGAAAAAACTGTAGGAATTAGTGAAAATCAGAAAAGGTCCAACTTAGGATGACCATAGTCCCCTTAAAAGGCTAGCCTATTAGAATTAATGCCATTCATGAAAATTATTTGATAACTTTTATATGTAATTGTTAAATTATTTAATTTGTACATCTGTTATTTAGTATTTGTCAAAAAGTATATGATAAAAATGTCATTATTTCTTACTCATAATGTCCTTCATTCCCACATGCATAAGCAAATCAACACCTCACTCTTACATGATTTATACTCCAACTTCTTTGCATTCATACTCTGTCAATAGTTTTCCACACTGATAGATCTATATATAACTCAACTAGCTCTGAATATTTTACTTCTTTTATTTATCCAAGGTGTAGTTAAAAATCTTGGAGGACATAATTAAGCTTCTGAACCAATACATAAATGTCAATAAGTTTATACATTGAAGCCTATATACATGGTACACAAGAATCATGTATGTTTTGCAGGACCAATTTATTCTTGATTTATAAAACATGCTAATGAGTTTGTAAAGATTAAAAGAGCTAATGTATGTAAGACACTGAGAAAATATCTGATAGATAGCAAGCATTCAATAATACTTACTATTTAATTTCCATGCCAATAAAAAACTAACAATAACTAATTGAAAGGGAGAGAGGAACTGTTGTGAGTACACTCCAAATTGAGGTAGGTGACATTGAAAGTAATGGAAAGAGCTAGCAACATAATCAAAATCAGATGTAAGAACTTAGTGTTATTCATTTGGTATAGATCCTAACACATCTAGTGAGATTCGGACGCATCACTGTTAAGTACATTCCAACAGTAATAGTGGTTAATAACAATTAACTTTGAGTCATCAAAAACAGTTGAAATAATATTCAATATCTTCCGTCTAAGAAAACATGCAAATCTGTAATAAAAATTTATAGACTCTCATCCAAACTGGTTATGACTTTAATGCTAATGTTTCACCCATATTCTCTCTGTAATCTAGAAAATCTATTTTCTAGACTCTGAATCATATATATTTAGAGAGTAAAGGTGTGTATTAATCATGTTTATTAATATTAGTAATTTCTAGACATAGTGTTAACTCCCCAAGTAGATACCATATTTCTAAAGAACAAGAAATTATCTTTGGACGTATTATTCTCACAGTTCAAAACATAGGAATGGGTATTTAACTGGGATTTTTCTCATAACAAAATGGTGGATTCCTTTTTACTTGGTGGCCATGAGATCATTCAGGATAGGAGAGAAAAGTATAGTCAGCAAAGTCTGGGTTTGCTTCAATAAGTGCATCTCTAGGTCAGATTCACAAAATGCAGTGTTCAAATGGAAATTCTAGTGAAAGGTATTTTTTGAGAATACGAGCTAAGAGGAAGATACTATGAGTGAAAGGAGAGGGGGAAAAAGGCCAAGTGGTGATGTTCTTTTTAGTGGAAACTGGTGTCAGCCTGACTCACAGAGAACATGGCAGGTGACTAGTACCACACGCACCACAAAGACTGGTTTATTTTACTCCTTTATCAGTAAGTCATTGCCTGCTGGCTCCTTACTGGGGTGGGGGAGGGGGTAGGAGAGGTTTTACATCTCAGATGATGCTCCTGGATATGAGGTGGCCCTGTTCATCAGGGGCAGTTATCCAGTGAAGGGGTAGTGAAGAACAGTCTCAGCGAATACCACCATTGTTGAGTGATGAACAGATGTACTGGAGATAGGTACACTACCAGGGAAAGGCAATCTTAGTGTGTTAGAAACAGCAAACACTAAAGTAAAAGTCTTGTGCTGCTCAGATTCACTTCTCACATTGAATCATGTATCAGAAAACAACTAATCCAGGATTCTGATTGGTCATAATTTCTGGGAAAACCTACAAGACTGGAAAGAAATGCTGTTGACCCTAACAGTGCTCATCTCTCTCACCCATCTAGACTTGTCACATTCTCAACCAGCACTTCCACTGGACCAGGTAGGTTGCCCTGCAGAATCTGGCTCCCTGATACCAGGTCCTTCTCATGCTATGGGTATATACTTATGCTCAAGAGTAGTAAAATATGTTCTAATGGATCACTTGCATGCCATACACATTTCTCTCACTTCCAGTATACAGGAGCAGTGCTACCTCTTTATGATCATTTGAGTCAAATATTCCCTCTTATGTTTGCTGGTTTGCCAGTAGGAGGAGCCCAAAGTGACGTTGAGGTAACTGCAGCTTTGAATTTGATGACATTCACATTGTGTTCCCTTGTGGAAAGATCTTACTTCTGGGCCAGTGGGCCCATATAGCAGGGACCAGAAATTCAAATTTCCAAATTGCGATTGGAGGTCATAATAAGCAGGAACATTTCACTCTTACCCCTTGGTTTCTAAACCAGTACCTTTGCCATAAAACTGTATAACAACTATTTGCTTAAATAGATTCCTGGATCCTGGAGAATGGCACCTGGACACACAGTGTGTTATTTTATTGCTATGTGTTTGAGGGGTTATTTCAGTGTTCTGTCAGGCCGGTTGCTTTAGATGGTGTGGTATATAGTAGGAGAGATGAATTCAAAAATTGTCACCCAAACTATTGCACCCACTTTGCTATAAGCCAGCCCCTAGTCTGAAGTATTGTTAATCAGAATGTCACATTCTCTAAGTCCACAAATAAAGCTGAGACACTGTAGGCAAGAAAGGAAAATCCATGCCATAAGTAATTGTCAAACTTAGACTGAAATGTTACCCTTTTAAGTAATTAGTTGATTTCCAATTAGTAATTGGAAGTAGTAGTAGCAATTAGTTGGCTGCCATAAGAGATGATACTATAGAGGAAGGACCTGTTTGAACCTAATTTTATATGGACCATCTCCATTTTATGATGGATTGTTAGTAGACCCACCTGAACTTATGCATTTTAGAGTCTGGTAGTAGCCAGCCCATGACAGACAACTCTAGTTGTGTCATCACTCAAGGTCCCACATGCAAATGCTCATTTTCTGTCGGTCCAGTAGAATACTAACAACTGTCATAACTGTTTTTCTAATGGAGTATAGTTCTCTGTTGATGATGGCATGATCTTGCTTCAGAAGCCAGAGTTTGTCCTGTGGTTTTATTTTCAGAATTTGCAAGAGGATTAACTATACGCATTACTATATATCTCCCCAGTTACATGGAGTCATCTGATTTTTGGGTCATGTAGTTCATCTGTAGCACAATTCTCTCTTGTCCTATACTCTGCCCCAAACTAGAAACCTGTTCAAAACTAGAAACCTTCCATGTAGCTCAATAATAAGATCAGAGTAGTATTCCCAAGTGTGAGATGTGCTGCCTTTAGACATCAGCAGCTTTCCAAGTATTATGTACTTTCATGGTGGTAGAAGGTACAAGGTGCAAAATGTGAAATCATATGGCCTAGTTTTTTTAAAACCCTGTGACCTCTCAGGATCTGCTTTTATATGTAAGACTTTTCCCAAAGTATATTTGGTGATTATCCTTCTTCTTTCTTTAGAAGCCCAACATTTCCCACTGAATTATGCTAATATTTGCCATTAAGTATCTGATGGCCAAGAAGAAAAGTTAGAAATCGATTGTGATTATGGCAAGTATTTCCTTTGTAAGACCTGCTTCATTTGAGGCCTCTTCATATTCTCAGCAAAGAGGAGAAGACTGTATATTTTAACACTGTATTTGGGACCTAGAAAGTTCAGGGCAATGAGGAGACATAAGGGTCTTAAATATATCACTCTGGATAGCCGTGTAAAAAGTCTCCATTTCTTCCATATTAAGGTTCTGATTTTTGCATAGATCTTAAATTGAAAATTCACTTTTCTGAAGTTCTGCCACTATTATGATTATGTCTTTTGATTGTTCTTTACCTGTCTGCTCTTCAACTGCAAGGCATACGTATTCTATTAAATACTTTAAACTGGTGATTATTCACTCTGACTCTGTCATGTTCCATCAATGTATTACTCCCCTCAAGTTACCCATTTCTAGAATTCATACAATTCCTATTTACCATATCTATCAAATCAGAGACTTTACATAAGCTACTGTGTTTTTTTCTACCATGTGTCCCTTTAGGTCATCACAGATGCAAGTCTTAGTGACCAGTTTTCTGAAGAAATCCAAGAACTAGCAATACTCCATCTACCACTCCCAGTGAACTCTCATTTCATCAGAGCAGTAGGCTGCTAAGTGAGCAGGATCCTATCTTTAGTCTTCTTCCTAAGAATATCTTAATTAATTATCTTAGGTTGAGGTCCCTAGAAGCAGAGACTGAAACATGTGACATTCTTTTGAAAGTGGTTTGTCCAGGGTGTACTTATAGGAGTAGAGGAATAGAACCAGGGTAGGGCAGAGAAAGGGAACTAAGCAAAGATGTGATCTTCACTGGAGTCTGATTTCAGTTTAAATACACAAGGAATTCTGGCATGTGAACTATGCTGAGTTAGTCCCACGGTGAGGCCAGGGCCAACCTTTTGTACCCCATTCAGTTAGTCACTGGCAGCAGCTGCCCAGAGACAAGCGGGTATAACCTCAGGGGCAAGGTAACTCCTGTTTAGACAAGGATAATTTCTCAGAAAGGGAGTAGCATTTTTCTATAAACAGAGGCTCTGGCAGGGACACCTACAATACCTACTACAATATATAATACAAAAGTGGGAACTTAGGATCTTCTAGAGAGTGTTTGGGGCATTTCTTCAAAACTGAGTCAGGATGTGTGTTCAAAGAAAGATTAAAAAAAACAACATTCAAACTTGAAAATTCTTAACTCACTTTAAACTAAAACTGGAAGACAATATGATGCAGGTAAACATGACATTTTATGAATTTACTATTTGGACCTATCAAAGTTACTAACAATTTACCTATTTTCTAGTTTTCATAGATTTGATTTTTCTTATTTAAAATGAACTGACATCCTGATATCAACAAATTACTCATTAAACAAATATTTAATGTGCCTGTGTGCCAAGCATTGGTTAAGTGCTTGGTTTTTAATCATTCATCATTTGTCCTTAATCATTTACAAAATATGTTGGCATCTTGCATATATGTCTTTGCATCATATAATTTAGATTATACTAAGAAGATAAGTATGTCATGAATTTCATATTTTTTACCTTAGTATAAAAGTTTTAATTTTTGATATAGGGTGAACTATTTTAAATATATCAGAATACGGGTAGGAATCAGTCCAACAGTTACTAGATTATATCAACTTCAGCTTTTAAAGCACTTTGCAACTGAGTTCAACAAATATGAAGTAAGTGCTTATAATATAAAACATGTCTTCAGCATTATGAAAGAAGAATATGAGTAATTCAGTCTTTCCATCAAGTGGGAGTCACAATCAAGTGATTTTATGGTAATTTTACATGAACTATGATGAACAAAATTAGGGAAAAAACTATTCTGGGAAAGTTGTGTGGATGTATATGTATGTAAAAATTCAAAATCCACAGTGCTGTGGGTGTGTATGTGTGAGGCTTAAGTTATAGTAGATTTGTTGTTAGGAACAGAAAATAGAAGCATTTGATAATATCAAAGAGCTAGTTGGGAGCTCTAATTTTTAATGTTCTTTATAACTTTATAATTTTTAACTTTATTTTCTTTTTGATTGAATGAAACACACACATACTCCCTCTCTCTTTGTACATTTTTACTGGATGTTTTCTTGAATTCTGTTCCAGTTTCAAACAATCTGGATGGTCCTGCAGAGAAGCCAGTCATCACTGGAAAGAGAGTTTGAACAAATCAGTAGCTATAATTTTACCTGTTGACTGAAGTCGGCCTGAAAAATTACTGAGTGGTAAATATGTGTTTTAATTACACAAACTGATAACTCACTAGAAATCAAATCCCCTATATTTTGTATTAAGTATGTAGGTGAAGAGGGTGTTCTATAGAGTTCCATGGTGTTGGGGTGGGGTGCAGAATGAGATGGCAACTGAGGGAAGCTGCTGCAGAATGTCAAAGAAAAATGAGCTGTGAAGAAAACAGAGGAAACTTTAATTAGATATTAAGGTCTAAATGGCATCAGTGCTGATGGAATCCTGTCAAAGAAAGGTTTCTGTGGGCCTGACAGCATGGTGAGAAGTGACAAGCTTAAGCACATTTTGGTCTTTGGAGAAACAGAATGGGATTTTATTATTTTATTGGTTGTTTGATCATCTCTTATTTCTATTATGTATTTCTTCTTAACTAGATCATATATTTATCTATTCATGTATTATGCATGTTCTAATACGTATGTTTAAATTTATGTTGGAGAGGACAAATAGTTAGAATTTATATAGTCATATTTCATGCATAAATAGCCCATCATTGATTTGTATTTGCTGAAAGAAAAAAAATAAACCTCATCTATGTAATGTTGCTTTCCAAGTTCTAGGCCATTCAGTGTCATCTGCTAAGACTTCTGGACCCAGGATTGCCACTCTGGTGGTGAGAGCACCAAATATCTGGTAACATCCTTGTGATCACACCAAAGACTTAGTAAGACACCCTCACAAGAAGACCCTAGCATGAGATTTGCAAAGAGTTTGGGATTTTAAGGTTTAAAGGTAGGTTCATCCAATAGCAGCTATTGCCGGGAACAGGCCTGGAACCCAGGTGGCCAGGGAGGACATTACTGCATATCTGGGAGGGGTGCAGAACAGATGAGAACAGCATTGATCCCTCAACACACTCATGAGGACTGGCCCAGCCACAGAATCTGCTTCCCTGTAGAAGATTCTACTGTGGCATCTAGAGAAGCTTGATGCAATGAGTTTTAGAATCCCCCATAAGTGGTTATCTCCAAAGAAATTTAAATAAATAATAAAACCCCACTTTCCTTGATCCCCAAGTGAATTACTGTTTTCATTAAGGAAATGACCTAATTTTTTATCCAAAATATACTGGTTCACCTTGAACGTTACTTAAAATGAGCATAACCCACCTTTGTTCAGACAAAACTGGACTGCAGGAATTTGAGTTATAATATAAAACCATCTGTGCCAACACCAAGTACATCCGCCAACAGCAAGTGGAGCTGTCATGTTACAGAGGGCAAGTAAAATTGGTCTAATCATGTGGGAAAACTGTTTTTCATCGTTGTTATGTTAATTTCATGTGTCAATTTGCTTGGGCTAAGGGATACCCAGAGAGCTGCTAAAACATTTCTGGGTGTGTCTGGGAGAGTGAGTCTAGAAGAAATTAACATTTAAATTGATGATGATAGCAGCACTATGCATGATATCCCCCCAAATCTAAATGTCTATATTCAAAGAACTAAATGAATAAAATGTGATGCATACTACAATGGAATACTATATAGCACCAAATGAATAAAATACTGGTACATATAACTACATGGGTGAATCTCAAAAATACTATGTTGAGCAAATGAATCAAGACACATAGGATTAATTTATTTAATGTTCAAGGACAGCCAAATCTTGGTGTAGTAAGGGAAAGGAGAATGGTGATCACCCGAGGTTAGTGCAGATGGGAAAGGGGCATGCAGAAAATCACTGGGGAGATGGTCATGTTCTATGTTGTCATTTGGGTGGCAGATCTAATTAATTTCTTTTGACATTTTATTGTATGCAACCAAATATACTGTAATGAAAACAAATTCAAGCTTGACTCCTGTGTCAAAGAATTCCACAGATTCTCAGTTTCCAGAAACTTGTCTCACTTATAAAGAGATTTTGGTATGGATAGAGACTAGGGAGAGGTGATATTTTAATGCACAATACACATGTTTCCTAATGCCTTTGCGATCTGCCTTTTGCTACTTCCCAATGGACTTTGTATTTTCTTCAGAAGCTTGGGGTCCCTTGGATGGAATCATGAGAATCAATCTATCCGTCTCAGGCTAAGGGTTTCAGTCCCAGTGGGTCCAAACTAAAGTCTTCTCTTATTGCCTAGTTTATTCATCACAGGAAATAAAAATTTTGAGACACATCTTGTAGAAAGCTAGAAGTTATACATACATCTAGCACAATGGGGCAGGAGGTAAACAGGAAATAAAAGCTAAATTAGAGTGGATAGAAGACAAATAGGCTTGACATTTGGTATGAACAAACAAGCAGCATCTGTGGAGATGACAATCAGAGGCAGCTTAGCCTGTCCTGATCTGCCTTTGATGGAATTCTCAGTTTGGCTAAAAGAAGCTGCAGGGACAGTGTTCCAGTTCCAGTTCTTTGAAGCATGGCTCTCAGGCTGACGGATGTGCCAACACTGCCCATGCAAATGACTGCCAGTCACCTCTCTGCTTGTAAGTGTTATGGAAAGGGGAAGTGGCATTGCCTCCTTGCACCTAACCAAATAGAAAGGAAGGACAGTATTACCTCTTTGCCCCTTTACTAAATGCTTCAAGTGGACCCTTCACCCCAACTTTCACCACCTTTCCAAATACTACATTCGAAAGACTAGAGAGCATTTAACTGATTGAAATTTAGTGATCTTTAGATCCCCGTTATTCTGAAGAACTTCTTACAGGCCCCTGGACATAGGCTCATAAAAAATCTTGTCTAACTGAAACATGATTTGCTCTAAAAACTCTTCATTTTTTTCTAAACAGCTCTCCTTATTAGGCAAGTGCAATTCTATTTATCCACTTCCCCATTCTCTCATTAGCTTAGGAAATATTGTCACCCCCATGTAAGGGACTTTGTAGGAATGTAGTAGGAAAAAAGCAGACTCTAGTGCTTTCATGGAGCATGCAATAGGTGGGGTAGCCGCGCAATGTCTGTTCCATGTGTCAGACTGCAAAGAAAGGAATACACACTCTATTTTACATGGTCAGGGCAGGAACTGATGATTCCCTCGACTGAAGTAAGCCATCCCAATATGCTCTGGTAAATAAATGCCTTGAGAACAACTGTCACTCCCCAGAGGCTCTTCCAAGCAGGCCTGGAGTAATTGCACTTCCCCAGGTTGGTGTGTCCAGAATGAGCTGCATTCTCCTGGACCATGTCACTGAGACTGCCATTCTGACGCTTTCACTGCATCAATTGTTTTAATTGAAGTATAACATCCATGCAGTAGGTATGCAAATCTTAAGTGTATAATCAGAGAATTTTTTTAGGTATATAAGTGTGTAAACAGTAGTCAGATGAAGACAAAGAACATTTCCAAATCCTCAGAAAATTATCTCATTCCCCTTTGTAATCAGGGTCCTATTCCTAAGGTATTTTGACTTTTATCATCCTAGATTAGTTTTGCCTATACTTGAATTTCTCATAAATTAGTATCACTCAGTCTATCTTCCTCTGCCTCTGACTTCTTTCTCCCAGCATAATGTTTTGTTTTTTTAGATTTGCCCATGTGGTTTTGTCTATCAATAGTTTGAACATTTTTATTGTTGTGTAGCATTACATTTAGTAACTATGCCATAATTTGCTTCTCTGCTGCCCTTTTGCTAGACATGTAGGTTTTCTAGGTTTTGGTTATTACTATTAGCTCTACAATGAACATTCCTGTAAGTATCCATATTTTTTCAGATGGATTGTACTCACTTTTTATAATGATTTTATTGCTCCTCTGATGATCTCTCTCCCACAAGACATCCCACATTTGTATTGTTTACTTTGGTTTTATCCATGTATAGATCCACTTATATATTCTTCCATATACTTATTTTCAAGATAACATTTTAGAGCACTTTTGTGTGTCTACAACTCTGCCGAACACTGGAGTTTCAAAATGAACATGTACTGCACAGAGCACTCAAAATCCAGCAGGAAAATGGACATGTAAATGTAACTTACAAGTATGTTATTATGATAGTCATTGCAGAAGGACTCAAAGAGGAATAGGTAAAAGGGGGAAGAAGCAGAAGGAAGAAGGGGCCAGCCCTAGTTCATGAATCAGAGTAAACTTCACAGAGAAAAGTAAAGGACAGAAGGAATATTTCATCTAGAGCTTCTACTCTAGTGTGTGCAAACTTCTTAGTAAACAGCTTCCCAGACCTCATCTCACCAACCAACCCCCAGCATTTCTTAGCCTCTATGTCAAAACCTATCTTTTAAAGAACGAAATGCTAATGCAGGTTATCTTATTATCACAACCTAAAGCCAGCTTATGCCTTCAGCCACTGCATTCAGAGAAGTGTTTAATGTACAAAGCAGGGAATACAGTATCATCTTACAAAGTCCTGTTTAAAATCTTCCTTAAAATTGTGGGTTTTAGCATACACATACACTTGGATTTGTAAACAAAATTTCCATATGAGAAGATGTTTTGTATTTGACCCAAGAGTTTCAGTTGGAGCCATTGCTAAGGGAACCACTATAGTTAAGTTCAATTTGTAGAAACATCCAACCACCCACAATAAAGGTTTTAGGGAGAAAGAGGACAGGCACTCCAGGCACTTCCATGTGGCCAGAGAAATATCCTAAGATGACTTGCTGATAACAAAGCTTTGTTAGAACTCTCCTGTGTGGGAACCAACAAAGTCTATGTGGTTTTCTGGTTTGTTTTTTTTTCCCCTGCTTTTCCAATTTTGGGAAGTGCCTTGAAACAAAAACCCAGAAAATAAAGGTAATATACTATCTTTTGTTCCTGCCACCCCACTAATCATCGATTTTCTTCAGTTAATGAGATGAGGATATTAATTGTAGCACCAAGAATTCAGACATACCCTAAAGATCCACTTCCTTCATTCCCATGTGGATTTCTTCCCTGAAAACTGTCATATGGTTAGTGATGAACATGGCGAATGTTTTCATCAAACTATCGCATCAATGGAACAAAGATAGCAGGGAAAATGGTCCACTACAACGCTGGCTGACTACTACTGGACACTCCCCAGAGATGCTCCTGAACAGCTGTACAAGAGACAAGCGAAGAAATCTAAGAAGTGGTCTATGACTTGGATTTTTACAGGTATTAACTGTAGGCCTATTACTATTGGCATGCATTTTGTGATGTAAACATCCATTTATTGCAGATTACAAAAAAAACTAGAGCCAAAATTAGAATTTGACTGTCATATTCATGTTGAGCACATACAAATTGATAGGAATGACTAATTTTATTTCAGTAACATGGCTTTAGTAAAAAAATTGTTGCTCAGTGATTGGCATGCATTTCGTGATGTAAACATCAATTTATTGCAGATTACAAAAAAATTAGGGCCAAAATTAGAATTTGACTGTCATATTTATGTTGAGCACATACAAATTGATAGGAAATGACTAATTTTACTTCAGTGATATGAATTTTGTAAAGATTTGTTGACCAGTATTATAATAATTGTTTTTTAAAAAATAATACTCAGTTTAATATCAGCCAGAGAGAATTCTGAAATAAGAAGTCTTTGGTGTGAAATAGTAATAAATTAGAAGAATATATTATTTACTCAATCATTATCCTCAAAAAAAAAAAAAAAGAATCCAAACGTAGTCTATATTTGGGAGGAGATGCTTGGGATTCTGTTTTCTAGAATAGGGTTCTCAAAGTCTGATTCAGACCAGCAGTATTAGTTGGAATCTTGTCAGAAATTCTGGGCAAGGCCCAGCAATCTGTTTTTAAAAGCTGGCAAAAACAACAAAAATAACTCTGAGACTCTGTGAAAGGTATGGTGGCTACCAAAGTGATGAAGGGAGGGAGAAATGCGTGATGTGATGGTTTAGTGCATTGTAGCTTTGGTGTGGGTGAGTGAAGCAGGTACACATGTCAAGGTGTAAAGCTAAGCTCTAGCAGCATATAATTTTATAAATGAATGATAAATCAATAAAATTTTATTAAAAAGAAAAGCTCTGCTGCTGTCTTCCACCCAGTATATCCAAATGCTATTACTACTCATGGGGTAGGAGTATATAGAGGTGGAACTCGATTGGGAAAAAAAGATTGGTAAAAATTAAACATTAACTTTTTAAAGACATAAAATGGGAACTATATATAAATGAATGTTTCAGAAAACGGATGAAAAGATAATTACTATCTATGTGTTTCTTCAAAGCTTGCTTTCAAGGAACATCTAATCCAATTAAAGTTTATATTTTTTATTGTTTCATTTTATTTTATTAAAATTTATAAAAGTGTGTCCTCCATTGCAAATGCATTATAGAAGACTATGATTTTATTAAAAATAGCTCCAATGTACTTCCCTTTTTATTTACAAAATTGGATTTGTACCTACTTATCAAATTAGCATAATCAGAAAGAAAACTGTCTCTATTGCTCTTATTTAGGCATGATCTATTAATTGGCATCCTTATCCTTCTTCCCATCGATCCCCTACCACATCCTTATCTCACAATTAGCATGGGCTGCAATTTCTGCCACTAACCATTGTATCAAAATGATAGTTTTTAAAGTTTGTGTCTTTTCTCTATAAAGTTTGAATTTCATGATAGTTACTTAGATTTAAACCTATGATTAGATTGTTTCAATGCTTACTGTTGTTCTCCCATTCAACCTTTCTAATAGTTTTCCTTGAGTTATTTCTTGTTACTAAAATTTGTCTATTCAGCTTCAGTTTGACCCCTGTCAGTGATTTCTTCTGGCAAGCACCCTAACTTCTCATTTGCTAAAATTTGTGTACATATGATAAGCTTCCAGATCCACTCTATACCTGATCATATCAGTTACTTTCACACTAAAATTAAAAGGCTACTGAATTTAGATTTTTTACTTTTTTGTTTCTGTATATGTATATACCTATGTATATGTGTATCTCTCCCTTTTCTTTCTCAAATACATATGATTTTCATAGATGATAATTTGAATTACATACTGATCTCTTCATTTGTTAAAGTTTGCCTTTCGCCTGCTGAACTGTGAAGGCCATGAGATCAGGTAATGTGTTGGTTTTCAGAGAAACTTTTTCCAGAATTTCACTAATGAAAAGGAACAAAAACATTGACATATAGCACAGGGAGATGGAAGTTATCACTCATGCCTTTTCACCAATGGGATTTTGCTGGAAAAAAAAAGAACAAAGAGAAAGGTGATGCAGGAAGAAAGAAATCATTACTAAAGTCCTTGAGTAGTCAAGTGAGTATGAGAAGAGTAAGAGATATTTTCAGAGGTAGGAAAGTATTACAGGGCATCTTGAGAGAAATAAGGTGATCTGGGTGGGAGTCCTCACCCACAAGCTTAACTCAGGACAAGACTCAAAAGGAGGCACACAGGAAAAAAAATAAGGTTTATTT
>PVIJ01007713.1:0-80248 GCA_004024925.1 Scalopus aquaticus
GCTGAGTGTCTCTCTCCCACCCGGCCTCCCTATAGTCCTGTTATAAGTGAAACCATTCGATATTTTTCTTTTTCTTTCTGGCTTATTTCACTGAGTATGATTACCAGACTGTCATTATTAACCCAATTTAGCGCTGAGAAAACTAAGACTCAGACTTGGCCAAGGCCACCCAGAAAGTAAAAGAGAGTCCATTCCCTTGGCCTTAAAATGTCCAGCCCGTGACTTTCAGATGCTCCTGTTCCTGGATTCCCTTAAGCCCTTCCAGGAAACAATCAAATACCTCTGCTGGAGGCTGCTGGGCTCCCAAGAGCCAGGAGCAGGGAGGCTGAGCTTCAGAGGAAACCTGTGGAGTCATGGCTTGAAGTTCAAGGTCCTCATAGCCACACCTGGGGGAGGAAGTGTCAGCATTACTGAGTTCATCATTTGAAAGCAGTTTGCCAGAATTTGCAAAAAGAGGATGACAGGAGGCCTTTGTGCTTATAAAATCCTTGAAATGCTTCCCCAAGGCCATCTGCCTGTCCTCAGGCAGGGGCAGACATCAGAGGCACCAGTTTAACACAGTGGCCCCCATTCTTGTTTCTGCCCTTCCTCCAAGGACTTACGGTGTCTAGCCTCCATCAGTCCTGCTGTACTCCTCACCCTCACACCTACAGTCTTAGAAGCAGGGACTTGAGATGGGGGCTCAGAGCTTGGCCAATCCAACCCCCACAGTTGAGATGAAGGACCAGAGACGGAAGTCTGCTTGCCCAAGAACGCACAGCAAATTAATGAAAGAACAGAAAACCAGGGGTGGGCTTGCCCAGGCCAGTGCTCCCCGAAGGACCGCGGAGCACATCCATCTATGGAAACTGGCACTTGGAAGGAACTTTATAAAAGGGGCAGAGCCATCGGAGCAGCCAAGGTCACACACAAGTGGCTTCACTGTGTCTTCTTTGATGGGATCCTCTGAGACTCTTTGGCAGGGTCTGGTGGTTTCCAATTTGGAGACCAGAAAACTGGGGCTCAGAGAGGTCTTACTCACTGTGTTCTGGGTATAAAAGGCAGAAAGAGGCTCCCATTTCAGTTCTGCTTGGCAGATATTGATATAGCACGTACTGTGTGCCAGGCACAGTGCTGGAGGCAAGGGACCCGGGAGAAGGCCCAGCTTGGCCCCATCCTGCCCAGGTCTGGGTATAGTAGGGGAGATCCTCATCCTGGCATTTCCATGGGTCATCAGAGGGGCAGGCCTAAGTACTGGAGAACAGGAGGGTCATTTGACCCAGCACAGGGGCCAGGAATCAGCAGGGAGTCCCTGTTTTGGCAGGTCCCACCCCACCCCCAGCTAGGGGTGATCAGATTTGGCCCTACCCTCCGCCAAACCTTTGCAGTCCAGCCTCCTCCTTCCATCAAGGACCGACGGGCAGTTGGAGGGGACAGAGCCTCTTCTCTGCAGCCCGTCCCCGTGCTTCCCCGCCACAGGGCGGGCGGGCTGGAGTGTGCGCCTTGGGGTTGAAGACCGGGAAGCTCTGAGTTCAGCCCCTGGCTCTGGCCCTGGGCATGCCCCTGCCCTCTCTGAGCCTCCATTTCCCGGTCAGTAAAACGCCCAGTGCCAGTCGCCCGGCTGAGTGCGTGTGTGTGTGTGTGTGTGTGTGTACACACACAAGCACAAATGCAGGATCTCTGGGTGCTGAAATTCAGTGAACAGGTGGGAGGAAGCAGCAATCTGCTTTCCCAGCTGCCCTAACTCATGTGGCCTGCAAGGCTGCTCAGGCCAGATTTGAGAATAGGGCTCAGCACAGTGTGGGAGGCCTCTGAGGCCTGCCACCCCCCACCCCGCCGCTGAGCAAGCTCCTGGTTCCAGGCACAGAGCAGCTGTAACCTGCTTTCCATGGTGGGGGTTGGGCAGGAGATCAGCTTGCCCTGATTTTCTGAGTCCTTTGGGTCCCCTTCCTGCCCACTACTCTGAGGGACCACCTTTCTGAGGTGAGGCCCTCCTGGAGCTGTGCTGAGGGAAAGTTAAAAGAGCCTGGGCCATCTCTGGACGGGGGGAGGGGAGGTAGCTGAAGGCCCCCCTGGAGCAGGAATGCCTGGGTCTCAGGGCTCTGTGGGAGCCACTGGCTGGACCTGCGAGCTACGGAGGGGACAGGATGGAGGGGAGAAGTGGGAGCCGGAGGGAGGCAGCCAGGCGCGGGACGGCTGCCAGAGCAGCTGTGCAGAGAGCCAGGGCTCAGACACCGAGTCCAGTCCTCACCACACACCTTGCCAGCTGATGTTCCGCACCGCCCTGCCTCCGAGGGTGTAGTGCGGGTGAAATGAATTCCAAACCGGAGATGAGTCAGGAACCCTGGAATTATGACCCAGCCATATGGCTTTTAACAAGCCCATGGGAAGATTCTGATGCAAGCTAAGGCCCACTGTTGCGGATGATCACAGGTGATCAGAGCCTCTTAAGTCCAACTCATTTGCATGTGATTTCCTAGTGCCCTTGCCCTGGTCTCAGCAGCGCTCTGAGAGGCAGAGCACGAACTGCTGGATCTTCCTGATGGCTGGGTTTCCCACTGAGTGGGGGCAACCAGCTTCGGGGACTCGGGGTAATCCCCTTATGGTTCTGGGAGCCAGGGAAGCTACTTCCAGACTAGAGGTGTTCCATGGAGGAATGACAAGAGGAGGACCTGGTCCTCCGTTCTCCTCCCAGTGCTGTGTTCTCAAGGTCTGTATGTCTTCCAGCAAGTCACACTTTACCTCCCCAAGCCTTGCCTCCCTGATCTGTGCCCCCATTTTATGGAAGAGACTGACGCCGAGACAGATGAGGTTAAGTACTCAGACTGTTGGCGTGCCCTCCCTCTCAAGCACCTCCCAGATCCACGCTTACTGAGTTTAGCAGAACAGGTGCTCTAGGGCGCCTGGAACCAGCCTTCCCTGAAGTTGCTCAGTGCCAGATGACCAAGGTCTGCAGCCAGAGTTCTGTCACATCCAAAGGGATAAGCCCCTGTGGTTTAAGAATTGGGAAACTGGGGCTGCAGATGACCAGTAAGGAAAGAAGTGAGCTCTTGAGCAGGTGTGAGAACAAATCATGTGTTATTATAATAAGGATCTCAGCTTTCTTCCAGACCAGTGATGAACATGGCTGGGATTGATGAACCATCGATAGCTTACACTTAGCTGTATTACTGCTTGTGAAGAATTTCTGGGACTTTATTCAAAATGTGTGCAGAGTTTCTTCTTCAATAGGACTTGGCTATTAGCTACAATAAGCAAGGCTGAGGGAGCTGTATAGCGGGTGTGCTTTATGGGAATAAAGATGCTGATAACAACAACTAGCATTTACTGAGCAGCTACTATGTGCTGAGTTCCAAGTTGTTTAGATCTTATCATTCTATTATTATGCTCAGTTACAGATGAAAAACTACTGATTTAAAAACACTGAGTAACTTGCTCACTCAAGTGAAAATGAAGGAGCTGGGATCTAACTCCCAAGACAATATATATGATCTCTACTGCACCTAGCGGCCTCGCCCCAAACCCTTCCCCTGCGCCCCAAAGGCCCCTCCCTTGACTGCCCCTCTCCACAGGGTACGACTTTGCAGCTGTCCTCGAGTGGTTCGCCGAGCGGGTGGACCGCATCATCCTGCTCTTCGATGCCCACAAGCTGGACATCTCCGACGAGTTCTCGGAAGTCATCAAGGCCCTCAAGAACCATGAGGACAAGATGCGGGTGGTGCTCAACAAGGCCGACCAGATCGAGACGCAGCAGCTGATGCGGGTGTATGGGGCCCTCATGTGGTCCCTGGGGAAGATCGTGAACACCCCAGAGGTGATCCGCGTCTATATTGGCTCCTTTTGGTCTCACCCCCTTCTCATCCCTGACAACCGGAAGCTCTTTGAGGCCGAGGAGCAGGACCTGTTCAGAGACATCCAGAGCCTGCCCCGGAACGCTGCCCTGCGCAAGCTCAACGACCTCATCAAGAGAGCCAGACTGGCCAAGGTAAGGCTGCCCGCCCCCAAACCCCTGAAGATGGGCATCCTGCGCAGGGCCAAAGGTGGGGAGGGGTCACCTCAAGAGCCAAGAAGACAGCCCAGCAGGAAAGGCAGGCCAGGCCATCTCCAGGCCTTCTGACTCTGGACTGAGTTTCCCTCTGCAACCCTGGGCTGTTGCCTGCCCACCTGAGACTCTCCTGTGGCCACTACGTCATGGGGCCTCCTTGCCAGCCGGGACTGGGGGACAGGATAGCGTGGTGGGGATGAGCTCAGGCCCTGACATCAGATGGCCAGGTTGGCGCCTGGCTCCTCCATTTGCTGTGTGACCCCAACCCCAGCCAGGCCCTCAGTCTTGCTGTCTGTTCCAACCTCTGTGAAGGGTTGGGCAATAAAGTAGGATGAAGAGGATGTAAAGGCCCTCATTCCAGTGCGTGACATCCTCTGAAGTGCTCAGAAATGTCAGCTGTTGACAGTGTCCCCCTTATCACCTTCGATCTCGTGCCAACATCACCATCTCTATTATTGCTTTGCCCACAATCTCTCTCACCTTTCCTGTGTGAACCAGAAAAACAGCTCAGCTCTGCAAGCAACATGAGCGCTAGAGGGTGGAGGTAGACGTTGTGTCAGGAGGAGGAGCAGGAGGGGGTTGTGGGGAGACAGGGGTGAGAGCACCCTAGAAGACAGGGGAGAATCACGGGCCTTGACCCAAAGGTTCCTCTGCCCTGCCCCAGGTCCACGCCTACATCATCAGCTCCCTGAAGAAGGAGATGCCCTCGGTGTTCGGGAAGGACAGCAAGAAGAAGGAGCTGGTGAGCAGCCTGGCTGACATTTACGGCCGGATTGAGCGGGAGCACCAGATCTCGCCTGGGGACTTCCCCAACCTGAAGAGGATGCAGGTGAGCGGGGCGCGGGGCGCCGCGGCCTCAGGCAGTGTCATCGAGCAGCCAAGCGGCTTGAACATGGCAGTGCCCACCGGGATGCCCATGCTGGAAACTCAACCCCGAAGCAGAAGGCAAGGACCTGGTCCCGCTCCGCCCTTCCAGCTGGGCTGTCGCTGGTCCCACGGGTGCCATCTTTGGGTGTGGGGAAGAACACAGTCCCAGAGATCCCTGTGGGAGAGGTGCACGATGATATTTGGGGGTCTGATGCCTCCAGTTTTTTGCTCTCCCCAGTCACAGCCACCATGACGCTTGGAAGTCCCACCATGCCATGTAAAAGGGCCAAGCCACCTGCCAAAGGCCTCTCAGTGCTTAAGTTTGCCTTTCGTGCCCCACTCGGGAGCAGTCTGGGCCCAGCCAGAGAGAGCCCACGCAGGAGCTTGGTGTCTCTCAGGCGCACTGCGGGACCTTCTCTTGGATTAGGCTCCATCCCTGGGGTTTCTCGTGCTATTCCCCACAGGCGTCCTCTGAGGGAGGCATGGTCCTCCTGTACAGATGAGGAAACGCAAGTGTACAAGGTGCTAACTGACCTGCCTATGGCTTTCTGAGCGTAATGTCTGCATGGGGTAGAAAAGCCAGGGGCTGCCCGAGGTCTTGGCAAGAAACCACTACACCATGCCAGCTGGGTCCTCTGAACCTCTCTTCTTCTGTAAACGGAGGCTACCAAAGCACGCACATTGGAAGGATGTTGTTATGTCACTAGGATGAGCTAAGATTTGAAGGCGCAGCCAGGCACAGCCTTACACGTCTAGCAAGCCAGCTAAATGTGACCTCAGGAAGCTGGGTGCTGAGCACAAAGGACGCACCTCTGTACAATTTTCTGACTATTTGTGATTCTATGGTTATTGCAAAATACAAGTGCTGTGGGTGTTTTTTTAAATAGGGGAGTCAAAGACAAAAATAGCAGCACAGTAGTGGTGATACTGTTGCAGAGTGGATCTTTAGCTTGAGGACCAGTTTCTCAGGGGAAGATGAGAGTTTCAGAACCGTGCTACATCCCAAATAGGCATTCTAAGTTTCTTATATGATAAAAGAAAAAGAAAAAAATATAGACATTTAAAATCTGCATTCATTCATATAGCCACTCCTTCCCGTAAGCGCCTACCAGGAGCCGTCAGTCATTTCAAAATTGCTTCAGTGCAATTTGAGCTCCCAGTCGGCCTGGCCCGAAGCTCCTCAGCTTTGAGTTTAACGACCTGTAAGCAAACATTTGGGAAGATGACAATTAAAAGAAAACATTCGCCATCCCCCTTTTCAGGTGAGGGATCCTTTTGCAACATAAAATGGTTCCACCTTTTCATTCATTGGTTTACCAGTGCGACATTTGCGTCTGTTTTGAGTGTGCCAAGTGAATCATGTAAATGATGTCCTATGATTTCCATACCTATCCCTATGGGTATGGGCTGGGGGTTGAGGGGAGGCATGTGTGTGCAGATGGGAGTGCCCACCAGGCCCCTCGGGAGATAGTGGGACTCCTTGTTAGAAGCCCACCAAACACACCTAGATGTGAGCAGGCTGACTGGGGTGGGAGGAGAGGCCTGTCTGCCCTCCACACTCTCTCCCACATTCCTCCCTGACCGGGAAGGGAGGTAAGAAATGTCCAAACTCACACTTGCTCTCGACATGTAGCTGTGGGTGTTTTCTGAAGTTTTCATCAATGAACTCCCCGTCCCTAAGACCGTCTCCTACATACTGGGCTCTGTCCAGAGTCCTAACGTCACTGTGGCCAAAGCCAGGGCAGGAGTAGAAAATTCACCCCGTCACTACAGAGGCCCATGAGCAGCTGGGTGTTCTACACTCAGAATCTCTTAAATTCGCAAAGACGTGCCAAATGGAGCACCCTTGTCTCACCATGTGCGGTGGGTGTCAGGAAGGCAAGCAGGGGGCTTTCACATATCGACACACCTGTTTGTGTCTACCACGCCAGAACCCTTAGGGGGAGAAGCTAATACTTGAAAATTCCCTGCAGGTAATTCCCATGAGCATCCCGACAAGGAACCGCTGGCCGGGGAGGACCGTCAGCCTCTCATGACTTGCTCTCAGCTGCCTGTGCCTCGGCAATTCCTTCCCTATATGAGGAGAGGCTGTGATTTCCCTCTCGGAGGGGCCCCGGGAGTGAGTGGGGGTCATTAATGCCGTGAAAGCTCTTTCCACATTTCCCTCCTTACTGATGTTGAAACCTCCATGGCCAGTCCCAGGGAGGCGGACTATTCCAGAACCACCATTCAACAGCCACAAAGAACTGAAAATAAGTTTCTAGAACAACATTAAAGGGAATGCAAATGAATGGATCATTCCAATATCTATCGAGTCCCCTTCCTTCCCTGGCCGCGCCACTGTTCTCCCTTCTGACAACTTCCACCATCACCCAATGTGCCTTTTTCCTCTCCCTCTCTTACACCTTTTATTATTTTGTGTGTGGCTTAGCCTCCAGGCGAGGGGGGCAGTCTCCCCCGCCTGGAGCAGAAGCCCCTCCACCGCCTGCTAGCCTCACCCTTTCCCCTCCCTCTCCCCAGGACCAGCTGCAGGCCCAGGACTTCAGCAAATTCCAGCCGCTGAAAAGCAAGCTGCTGGAGGTGGTAGACGACATGCTGGCGCACGACATCGCCCAGCTCATGGTGCTGGTGCGGCAGGAGGAGGTACAGCGGCCGGTGCAGATGGTCAAAGGCGGCGCCTTCGAGGGCACCCTGCACGGCCCCTTCGGGCACGGCTACGGGGAGGGGGCCGGGGAGGGCATCGACGACGCCGAGTGGGTGGTGGCCAGAGACAAGCCCATGTACGACGAGATCTTCTACACGCTGTCGCCGGTGGACGGCAAGATCACGGGCGCCAACGCCAAGAAGGAGATGGTGCGCTCCAAGCTGCCCAACAGCGTGCTGGGCAAGATCTGGAAGCTGGCCGACATCGACAAGGATGGCATGCTGGACGACGAGGAGTTCGCGCTGGCCAATCACCTCATCAAGGTCAAGCTGGAGGGACACGAGCTGCCCAACGAGCTGCCTGCCCACCTCCTGCCCCCATCCAAGAGGAAAGTGGCCGACTGATGGGGCGGGGCGGGGCTCTGAGCAGGCAGGAGTTAGAGCAGTTGGGGAAAGGGACTGAAACTCACCTCACACTCACACATGCACGCAGATCTTAAGTATTGCACTGCAGATGAGGGGGCGGGGCCCCCAGCATTTCAGGCTGCTCTTCGGGCACATCTGCAAGTTCTCAGCATTTACAGAAGCACAGGAGCACTCCTGGGGTCCCAGGTTTCAAGCCCGGTCCCCATCCCTGTCTCCCTCCTGTCCCCCACTACCCAGGGCCTTGCCTTCTCCCTGGGGGAGACTGTTCACAGGCCACAGATGGTCTGCCCACCGCAGCTCCCCTAGTGGCTCCAAACCTGAGCACATGGAACCCCCTTGTTTTCTGTGCTTTGGCTTCCCCATGAGATCTGCTCCAGGACTAGGAGGTGTGAGGGGAGGGGGCAGGTGCAGGGAGGGGCGGGGCAAAGCCAAATTCTCTGGGGGAACCGGGTGCACACTTGAAGAGATGGATCCTGAGCTCCGTGTTGTCAAGCTTGGCACTGCCTTCCTGGGCAAACCTGGCCTCGAACTCAGCTGGCACTTCATTTCAGAGAATCCCTGAACCGGAGAGAAAAGAGAAAGAATCTTTCTGCAGGAAAGAAAGCTAAGAAACTGCTGTCCGGGTGGTTTCATTGCACAGGTTTTCTGAGATTCATGTTTTTCTACCTGGCCTCTGGTGTTAGTGTTCTAACTCCACTCACTTTACCAGCCACTCCCGTGCCAGGCACGTCACACACGTCATCCACAGGGCCCTCAAGATAGTCCCCCACGGAAGTGAGTGGGCCCTCCATTTTGCAGATAGGCAGGCGACACTCCGAGGAGTTTAGGTCACTGAGGTCGCCGGTGATGGAGAGGGGATTCGGCGCCAGGGCCACAGGTGTGCAGCTTCCGGCCTTGCTCCCGGGGGCTCAGCCCTGCCGGCTCCCACCGCCCCCCAAGCCGGCTGGCCGGGGAAAGATGGCCGGCATGGGATGGGCCAGCAGTCTGCCATCTGTCCGTCACAGAAGCACCCGTGCCTCTGGCTCTGCCCATGTGCCCACGTCACAGACGCCCCAGCCCAGCAGGAGAGAGGGCCGGCCCGCGGATGCTGCTCGCGCCTGGCCCTGCTCTGCCTCCCGCCCGGCAGCTTGCCTCATCCCAGCTCAGTGGCCGCCACTGGCTCCTACAGGAGGGACCTCGTGCTTATTTTCAGAAGGCAACGCGAGCGGTGTGAGGTAGGGGTTCCTGCAGGCCCCCCGTGACTCTGCAGTGCTCTTGGAGAATCCCCACATGCAGCGCCCTGTCCCTCGGCTTGCTTCGTGGCCCCTGGCCCAGTCACTTTGTATGCTCTGCCCCAACTGTGATGGAAAACAAAATCAAGTATAACTTATTTTATATCTGTGTTCAGATTATGGAGAATATTCTATGTATCTCTGACGTGCTTACTACTGCAGAGCGTTTGTCATTAGTATTCATGTTAATACAGCGCATTTATCCTTTGGTACCTGCTTGGCCACAGTTTCATTTCCTGGAGGCTAAGTGAGAGGGGCTGTGTGTTCCCTGGGGATCCTGGTGGTGTCGCTGCCCGTAACCCCCGACCACACATAGCACCGCCTGGCCCAGTGCCCCACCCGGCCCAGCGGTAGCCCAGGCCGACCTGCCACTACAGCGTGGAGATGGTCCCCAAAATTTGGGCTGCCCTACACATCCACACTCTTCCCTTTCACACAGAATAAGGGGCAAGGCAGGGAGGTCTAGCCTCTGATTCCAGAGCACCAAGCCCACCTTTCTGTGAGCGAGAGGAGCTGGGATGGGGACAGCAGCAGGAGAGTCTATTTTAGAAGAAAGGGCCGTGTCTGAGCCCCTCTCCCACCGCCGCTTGGACGCAATCTCCGCCTTCCTCCCCTCGGCCTCTCCCTCCACTCCTTTCCCTTCCTCTCAGGCCGAGTCCAGGGCAGCTCTGTGGGCGGGGGTTCCAGTCAGCGCTCTTCCCACCTCCATGGAAGAGGAAAAGGTGTCAAGTGGCCTCCATGGGGCAGGGGGCAGCTGAGGGGCACTTCTCTGGGGCTGTAGCTGCCTCGGACTAGATCTCCCACAGGCTTCGGGGGCCTGGGGGGCCCTATGCCTCAGCCTGGGGACCGTTTATGGAAGTGAGACATGTCAGAGCAGTCTCGCAGGCAAGGCCCCAGACACCCACTGTCCTGCCACTCCATTCTCACACTCAGCCTGGGCCACGGACAGCACCGGGCAGCAAGTGTGACATGGCACCGCCGGCCAGGGAGGCCTGCCCTTGGCACCTAAGAACCACAGCGTAACCAAAGGCTAGTCATGTGCAGGGCACGCTGTTGGCCACCCACTCGCCCACCCAGCAGCCACCCACCCTCCCCTCCACCGTCCATCCATCCTTCCTTTCACTCAGAAGACACTGAGACGCTCCCACAGAAAAGGCCCCAGATGACAACAGACTTCCATTCAGTGAGCCACTCAAAATCACTTAATAAATGCTGTTTGGGGAAATCCCCTATAGAAGGATCAAAGCAAGTTCCAGCTCTCAAAGAGCTCACAGCCTGGCTGGGCAGTGAGGCATTTATACAAACATTTTTATTACAATAAGGGGGCCAAGGCAGGCAGAGCCGGGGTTCAGGAGAGTCAGACATGGCTTCCAGTAGGAGAGAGGGGTCAGGGTGGGGCACTTGAGCTGAACCCGAGAACCAGGTCTGCCCCTTGTGCCTGTGGTCTTCCTCCCCAATCCAAGAAAGAGGCAGGATTTTTCTGCCAATGTAAACGCACAGCCCCCCAGCCCATGAAACCCTGACAAACCGAGAAATACTGATGTATTCGAGAAAAGCATGATCAGAATTTTGTCTCTGGGGACTCTGCTGGTTTTTCACAGGCCATTTTTAGTAAAACTTTTTATCAGCCTCTGAGGTTGAAATTTTCAGTGTCTCAAGGAAGAGATAAGTGGTGAGCAGGGAATGTAAATTATCCCAGGGGGCATGATGCGGCCCTGGGGGTGTAGGAAGTTCAGCTCTCCCTCTCCCTGCACCAAAACTGCCCACCAAGTTTGGTTCTCTGGTCCTTCTGGCGCAGGGGAAAGCCGAACTTTCTACCCGCTTAAGTTGGACAAATGTATGACTTACTTGGATTAGTGAAACATGAATGGGAGCACCTAGCCCCTTCCTCGCAGGGACAAGTGTGTCGTTTGTCACCTTCCGCATTTCCCCCGGCCAGGCCTGCATGTGAGAGCAAGCGTGAAAAAGAAGTTTGGTCAGCCCAAGTCCCTGGGACCCTGAAATCACCGCCAGACTGTGTGGAGCAGGTGACATGAACAAGATATAAATCCTGGTTATTTTAATGTGAAGTCACCGAAGTTATGGGCTGTTAATTACCCTGCGTGAACTACCCTGAGACCACCATGAGCAAAACACCTGGCAGGTTCCTACCATGGTCTAGTCCACTGAGCAAGTGTCCAGGGAGGGAGTTTTCAAGGAGACTGTGTTCTGAGCTTTTATGCACCAAGGTCACCTAAAGCTGAAGGTGTGGGGGGGCTGCACAAAGCCTTGTAGGGTCTCAACCATATCGGACAGTGTCCCAGACCCCAATTACTCAAGCTCACTTTTTTGTAACTGCAATAAAGTACATATAACATAAAGTTTACCATCCTAGCCATTTTTAAGTGCACAGTTCAGTGGTATAAAATACCTTCCGATTGCTGTGGACATCACTTTTTAAGCTGGAGAAATTTGCACTCACGGAGTCCGACAGCGACAGGACGTGTCTTCAGTCACAGACACTGGCGGTGACTGAGCATTTGTACGCCCGGAGCTACACAGTGTGTGTACGGGCTGGAAAGAGAGAAACTAGGAATCCCTTGCAGACTCCCTTGCAGCCAGGTTTAGGGGGTGATGTAATTTTAGGTTCTTCCAACAGGACATCTTACCCCTGATATTCTAATCAATGATTAGTTATTAAGCACTAATAAACCTAATCTGCTCGTGGGGAGTTTGCTGAAGCAGACCATGCCAGAGGCAGACCCCGCAGGCATAACAGCAGCGTCCTGGCTTTTTGACTTTCTCTCTAAGATCAAGCTGGAGGTCTTGCCTGTGAGGGGGGTGGAGCAGAACCCGCGCTGGTGGGCAGCCCCGGACACGACCGCAGGCTTGTGTGTGCCCACAATACCAGGGCACAGAGCACTGCTGAGGCATGCAGAGAGGCACATTGCAGGGGGGGCTTCCTGGAGGTGTGTGTGTGTGTGTGTGTGTGTGTGTGTGTGTGTGTGTTGCTGGGTAAGTGAAGAGACTAGGGTGTGGCAGGGCTTTCCAGAGAAAATGACGGCTGGAGGAATTTTCAAAGTAATCATCCCTTTCTAGCAATCCAGGGGATATGTCTGCACACTTAGACCGCTGGAGACCATAAAATGAGGAAATGTTATAACAGCAGTTCTGTTACCTCCTTTAGCATTTCCTAAGAGGTGGCTCCCTCTTTCCTAAGAGGTGGCTGGTCACTGAAGCACAGGGACGGCAGCCTTGACCAAGGGCAGGTCAGCACACACACCACGCCCAGGAGAGACTGGAAAGTGCAGATGCGGGAGTCAGGTAGCCTGAATTCCAGGGTCAAACAAGCCGGGGGCTCCTCTGCCTCCAGAGCAGGGATATTGTAGGGGTACAGACAATCACTGGGCAAGTTCGGCCCCAGTCCTCACACTGCACCTGTGAGTTGGCGTGAGCTGGGCTCGGCTGGGCTCGGGGCAGTCCTTTCTGCAGGACAATCCTTTCTGCAGGAAGGAAGGAGAGCAACCGAAGCCTGCAAAGGCAGAGGAAAGAGCAATGAGGACCAGGCTGGGGGATGTGGGAGGAGCAAGGTTTCCAGTGCTTGAGTACCAGGAAGGTGCCAGGGACCCACCACCTAGTAAATGTGCAGTCCCGAGCCCCCACCCGGCCCCCAGCCGCAGGGGTCTGTGCAGATGGGCCCTCTGCACACTCGGGTGCACTCACTGGGGACTGGGATGGGTGTTGTTGTGGAAGGGGGGAGGGGGTGCAGATGCCCTAACAGCCTTGCTCTCATGCAGACCACCTGCAGATTTCCGGGGTAACAGCAGCCCCTCCACCACACTGGCCGTGTGACGACCCAATGCCAACTTCTTCACTCCCCAAGTTCACCATCACACTGGGGTACACGTTCTCCTTTCCTACCAGCGTTTCTCATAATACTTCGTCCTCTTTAAGTCAGGGATCAAGGTCAGATAAGCCCGTGGAGATGACCCTCACTGTGCCCAATCCCATCATGGGGGTGCAGGGATTTGGCTCAGCTTTGAGGAGTCTTGGATGTACTGGCCGCTGAGGACACTGGTGAAATCGGCTTCAGCGCAGTTTCCTTTCTCCCAGGCCACTTTCTCTCCCATCCCTCACTCCCCTGCTGTCCTCCCCAATGCCATCCTGTCTTGGCAGAGGGGCCATTCTCCCTGACTGAGCTATTTGTGCTCTTCAGGCTGTGACGCCTGCTTGTGCACACAAGCACACACACACACAAGCACGTACGCGCACACCTGAGTCTGCTCCCTCCATGGAGCTGGGTGTCCCTCTGGGACCACTAGCAGATCTGAGCACCCGAGAGTATACAAGTGTGACCTGGGCTCAGAGGCACTGCTGTGCTGCAGGAGTTGCACTATGGGGGAGCTTCCTGCCCATCCAGCAGAAGATGCAAGAGATTCAGGGTCAGGCGGGCACTGGGAGTGGTGCCGGCAGCCCTTCTCCAGGGCAGCTGGCCCTCTGGATCGTATCTGCATCTTAAATGCCTCCAGGGCTTCCTTGGCCTTATGAGGCAATTCTCCTCATTCCAGAAAATTCTCCTCCTAGGGATCAGACCCTGGAATGAAACAAGAGAACCCGCTGCGGGGAAGCCAGCCGATGCTTCTCACCCCGAGCAGAGGAACTGTCCAGCTGAGGATCTGCAGCTTGTCCTCCTGATACCCTGGCATGTTCAAGGCCACAGGAAGCGAGGCCTGAGATAACAGTAGCCCTGAACTCTGCAGTGACATTTCCTGGAACTTTTCGAGATGGAGAGAAAATAAGCAAATGGGCTCTGAGCTGCAGCCCTTGGCCATCTGGCATGCCTCAGCCCCAGGGACTGACCCGGTGTCCAGCTGGGAATCCAGGCCTGTGTAAAAGAAGCCCACCAGCCATGCCAACCTACCTTGGCTGGATAGGACAAAAATCCTCAAGCAAGGATTTTCCAAGTCCCAATTTAAATACTCCACCCAAGTAAATGTGACACCGCCACCATCGTCCCCTCCATCTGCAAACCCCGAAGACTTCGGGGCTCTCCTTCTGTCTGCCATCAGCGTATAGCACTGTCATTCACATGCTCGTTTAATTCTGCCATCTAGATACCAAGTTCGTAAGGGCACGGAACGTACTTAGCGTGGAGCAGTGGACTCTGCAGCCTGGCCTCAACCTGGAACACTTGCGAAGGATCCGCCCAGCTCCAGGGGTCAGCTGAGCTCTGCCGGTGCCTCGCAGCCAAGTGCCCCCTCGCCCAGCAGGCCTCCCCTTCCAAGTATTAGCCCCACGGCTGTCTCTAGTAAACTTCCTGCATGCTGAACTCCACCTCGGAGGCTGCTGCCCGGGAAGCCCAACCCGCCGTAGAGGGCCGGGGGAGCGAGCACCGCTGGGCGAAGTCACTGGCATGACTGGAGCCTGCGGGGACAGGTGAGTTGACCAAACAGAGCAGTGACCTGGCCATGTAAGTGCCACACGGCTCCAGCCCCTTCTTGGCAGCTTCCGAGTAAAGGCCCAGTGATAAGGTATTTTTTGTTGTTGCACGTTTGTAGGCTATAAAAGATCAGTGGGTGACAGAGGACTAGGGCAATGAAAGAAGGTCTGATGGGGCCAGGAGACCCACAGCTGGCGTCACATCCAAGTGGCCACACACCCGTCACGGCTGCCAGGGACACTGCTGGGAGAGGGAGGCTGGAGCCAGGCTCTCGTGACCAGGGAGCAACATGACGCTGGCACGGACATGGGGAACTGGCACGGTCCCCCAGACTAACGTGTCACCAGTTCCTCCGTGAAGAGGAATCAAATTTAATACTAGAGCCATACTGTATATTATATGTAGTTCCCTATATAATGATATGCTATACATAGTGAATAGTTTGATAAGCCCTGTAAACCTTATTTCACATTCGCGATCATTTTACCACCTTGAGAAAACAAATCCTCTCCATGTACTTCATGCATGTTTAAAAAGATAGAAACCAGGGCCTCCCTGGTGGCGCAACGGGTTAAGTCTCAGCCTATGAAGCCATCTGCAGCCACTACAGCACGAGTTCGATCCCCGGCCAGGGAGCTTCCCACAGGGCGCAGCAGACCTCTCCTGCCTCGCCTGTGCTCCCCTCAGCAATGTACTTCAGTAGATCTGCCTGTTCTGCTCCCTACTCTGTCTCTGGTGAATCCTCTCATCCCCAACACCTCGAGCCTACACCCCAGCTTGTATGCATCAATAAATAAATCTTTAAAAATAAATAAATAAATAAATAAATAAATAAATAAAGATTAAAAGATAGAAACCTGGACAGGGTGAGTTCCGGCTGATGGTTGCGTAAGGACCCTGCTGTCCAGAGGGCAGACGGGTAGGCAGCACCCCGCATGGAATGAGCTCCTAAGCCTATTCCTGACTGTGTCTGGCCTACATGACAGAAATGCAGAATTCCAGATCCTGGAAATCATGTCCACACAGCCTCAGATGCCCACCGGTGGATTCTGTCCCCCTATGACTGTCCCTGAACAGTTATGTCCAGACCCACCTTCTGGACACGATCTCTTCCAGGGACAGGTGTCTAGTCGCTGCGCAACTTTGCCTTATGCACCCATACAAAGATCTGCACCCGAGAAAATATAAGGACCGTTCTGCATGTGTCAGCTCCCACAGAATCGGGGAGGCCCGTCCACGATAACAAATGGACCAGTTTGGAGCTGGAGATTGATCATGGGGTCGGGGAGTGTCGTTGGGGAGTCTGTACATCCACTTGATTTTGCAATGAATCTAAAACTCTAAAAATAAATCTTTTTAATTAGAAAACAAAGAAATAGACCAAGGCCCTCTCTGAACACGCGGAGCTCTGTATCTGCACGCAGCAGTACAGAAGTGTCATCGGCACACGCTCCGGGCCAGCGGGGTGGGGCTTCTGGCTCCTTCTGTCCCTTCTCTCTTAGGCAACATGAAATCAACAACCACTGGGCATTATGAGGGGTCGTTCTGAGTTGGAGTCTAGATCCACAGTTTCCTCATCTTTACAACTGTAGCTCATCTGGGAGCACCTGGTTTCCCTTCTCCCCACATCCTCTTCTCATCCCCCATTTCAGCTCTCTTGTCGTGGGCCCCTCCCGCCATAGCCAAGCTTTGAAATTGTCACGTCCCATCATTTCCCTCTGTTGTCGGGTTCATTTGATACACGCATGGAAAAAATATAACTCAAATGACTTATTGCTGAAAGAAAAGCAGATAAGCCACAATAAGGGAAAGAAGGTTTTTTTCTTTGCAGCTCAGGAAATGCAACTCTCTAGATAAGTTTTAGAACATGAACTCTAATTTTCTTCCAGTGCAACAATAAAGTCTCCCTTGAAAACCAAATGCATCACGTGTATGTCCTAAACCATTGTCATTTTTTTCATAAAATAGGCAAATTGGGGACGGAGCAGGGGGAGATGATCAATTTCAGGCTACTTCCTTCCCTGTGAATATTAATTAAACCAGGATGAAAGGTAAAATAATCCATCCACTGCCCTTCCCCCAACTCTTCCCACTGCCTGCAAGGGTTTCATACAAAGCTATTTCAGTTATTGTGGTTTATGGCCTTAATCCAATGTTTTTACCAGAGTATATCTTGGGGGCAATGAAGTGTCTACAGGGTTTTAGCATCTGTGTGTGTGTGTGTGTGTGTGTGTGCGCGCATGTGTGTGTACGTGAGAGAGTGTGTCTATGTGCATTTATGTGCATGTGCTTGTGGGTGTTCTTGTGTATTTGCTGGTACCTGTTTTTGTGCTGTTTCTCCAGTAGTGTAAGTTTTGGAGTGTATGGAATGCCCCTGAGAACAACTTTGCAAAACCCCATGCGCGAACTTTCCTCTCAAGTTTCTCTTAAGCCACTCCAGCTTTGCAAAGTCGACCTTGAAAAGTGCCTCAAACAGAGCAATTTGAAAAGTTGGGAAATGCTTACATATTACTACAGTCAGCTTTATCGGCCACCAAGCCCGTCGCCCGCACCTCTGGCGTATCACCTGGGCAGGGAATTGAACACTCCTTGAGTCACATTTGTAAAATACAGATACTTAAGCGCACTGTCATGAGACTGAAATGAGACGACATCTTAAATTACCCTGCACAGAAGAGGCGCCTTCCACTTCCTCGCCCCTTAGTGGCACGTGGGCGAAGGCTTGGTCTATACCCCTTCCCCTGGGGCTGCCTGCCCACGCGCTGCTACAGAAGGCAGCTGGGGAGCGAGCCCACTCGGCGTCACCCCTTTCCCCTCTCGGCTCTGGCCTCCCCGATAGTACCCACATATTCAGCACCTAATAAGACGTGACCAGGCTCCCCATTACTGGCTGCAGGTGGCGTGTTGCGTCTGCTCGTGTAACGATAAGCTAGAGGGCAGGCCTGAGTCCCTGTCCTGCTGTCTCCTCCCAGAGTGCCCCCACCGACTAACCACAGGTGAGCTGCTGGGGCTGGGTGCCGCGGCACGTCGGCCCAGGCCCAGTGAGCAGGGCCCCCGGAGGGCAGCCTCTATCCAGCCGTGCGTGACCTGCTGGGTCACACACCAGCTGAGGAGCCTGAGCTTCAGCCCGGGGGTCAGAGGAGAGTTCTCCAGCCCCCACACCCAACACGTGTGCTCCTCTGTCCTCTGAAACTGAGGCAGGCAAATTGGAACAAGGACAAACTTTGGAAAGCAAGTGTGTGCCCCATGGTGACTGTTCACCTTTAAGCCTCTTTCCCACCTGGGCTCTCTATACTAGACCCCCAGAGACCTCACACAACCTCAACTTCTATGGCCATCACTTACTTTCAGACAAGTTGTGAAGTTTGCCTCTCTGAGTACTGAAGCCTTCAGTTCTGCAGCCCAGAAACTCTTAGTATCATCGGGACGATTTCGCCTTGGCAGGAGGTGAAGGCATCCAGCAGGACATGCTTATTCCAGAGAGTCAGCAGGTTCAAGTAGAAACTCCAGATCTACCAGGTGCAGTGTGGGTGACTTCTCCTTAATATAAAGGTAATCATGCCTCTACTACCAGAGCTTCCATGAGGACTGAAGGTATAGATGATTGCTGACATTTGTTACTCACTGTATACCAGGCTAGTCTCCTTACTGGCATTTCATTTGGACCCCAGGACAAGGACCCCTCTAAGGTAAGTGCTGTTGACAGAAGAGTAAGACTTAGATGCGACTTGAGAGATAAAGTGCTGGCCCGAGGTTGCCATCCTTTAGGTGGCAGGGCAAGGACCAGTAACAGGCGATCTTCCTAAGGGCTGTTGTTCTTACCTGCCTCTTGTCTTCTGTCTCCAACTGGGGACTTTTTATGGCCACAGATATATCTACTTGTTTGATAGCCTTTACAAACACTAACAATAGTTTAATAAAAGGATAAAGGAATTTTTTATAAGGTCGAAGGACACAAACTCTCTAATAAGTAACAATTAGAAAATAAAGGATGAGGTTATCTACATACATTTCCTCTAAAGACCATTAGAAAAGAGAAATGATTCTTCAAAGTTCTACTTGGACTTGTGACACAGGATACTAAAAATAACTTAAATAGTCAAGTTGTAGACTTTGTTCATGCTTGAGGTTTCTGGTAATCTACCCATTCACCAGCTGCTGATTTTCACGCACTCTCTATTTTGCCACATTCTGTCCCTTAATTTCAGTAGAAAGATGAATGAACCCTCGATGAGTGAAAAGGCTCTTATCAGTTGGGAGGATTTTTTTCCACATTAACAATATTCCAGGCCGTGGCTGACCGGTCCTCACCTGTCCCCATCAAGGTCCTCACTGTCCTATGGGAGCCTTGTAACGAGGGACTTGCTGATTAACAGCTTGGGAGGGGGAGGGTACACAATCAGGGGAGGAGAGAGCCCTCTCACCCCCAAGTAAGGCTAAGAGCTTTTCTCCCAAGTCAAGGGTGGGATATTTCCAAAAGCTCTAAAAAGTGAATTCTTGCTTAAGGTACATGCAGCGTGATCTCCATGCTGTTGGGAAGAAACATTCCACGCCCAGGATGGGTCATGTGGCCATCCTGCACCTCACTTCATATAAAACCTGAACTCTAAAAGTTGTGCATGCAAACCAAAGGTGGCCAACTCTTTGGAGAACCTGCTGAATTGGCAGCCCCTCTCGGTGGAGCCCACACTTTCTGGTTCACCCCATTCCTACTCAGTCTGCCTTGTGGATTGCATTACCTGCCTGACCCCTGGAGGCATTTACATAAATCAGTATCTGAGCCTCAAGAGGTGTCCCAAATACATGGATGGAATTAGAGGGAATCATACTCAGTGAAATTAGCCAGAAAGAAAAAGAAAAATATCGAATGGTTTCACTTATAACAGGACTATAGGGAGGCTGGGTGGGAGAGAGACACTCAGCGGGGGTGGGGGGGGTGGGGGGGAAGGATAAGGGCACAAAATGGAAGAGAGGAGAATACAGGGGACCATGGAGATGGATCACAGGTGAATTGGTGGTGGGCTGCCCAAGGGGAATACAAAATGTAAAAGACATAAATAACAATAAAAAAAGAGGTGTCCCAAATAGACAGAATGAACAGTGTTACCCCCGTTCCCAAACCCAAGAGAGAGACACAGTACCTTCAGAGCGAGGAGACAGTGATCAAAGCAATGGAAAAGCCATCAAGAATGAAGGTTAGTGAAGTCTGACATGGGGAGTGTCAGCAGCCCCTAGAAGGTAAGGGGACTTAGTGAGAGCATGGACTACAGGTCGAAGAGGTGTAGTAACCTCTAGATGGAAAGGACTGGAATAGGACCTCAGGGGGAAGCAGACCCCTCTAGCAAAGAGGAGTCCAGGGATGACCACAGGTTAAGATAGTGTTAGCAGAGGCAAAACCTTTAGGGTGACCTACTGTCCTGGTTGGCCTTGACTGAGGGGTCTCCTGGGATGTGGGACGTAGGGTATTTAAACTAGCAAAGACCCAGGCAAGTTGGGATGAGTTGGTCATTCCATGAAGTGCAAAGGGATGGTGTGGGGATGGAGCTAGACCTTACAGGAGTCTGGAAGTGGTCGGGAGGTTAAGCTGAAAAAGGAGAGTGGATGCTTCTCTACACCAGCTGTTATTCTGTTGAGAAATATCTTGGTGTGCAAAAAATGTGGGTTTATGAGGTACAGAAACACATTCTCAGTTGCTCAGTTAACTTGGTATTGAACCAAAGTTTTGGCTTTTCCCTGCTACTTATTATTCCATGCTCTTGGCTAGCTCACTCCAGCTCTCTGGACCTTCCGGTCACTGACCTTCCAACTCAGTCGAGCTTTCACTCTTAGGCTCAGCCAGCCCTCTGCTTTGGATCAAAATGTTGCCCTAAATGCTGCACAGTCGTGCCACACGTGTTCAAGGGCTTGCTAGCTCCCGTTGTCTCCTGTTCCCATCAGGCCACATCCCCATGGAACCCCCACTCCAAGCCCCTGTCACCCAGCATCTCACCCAGCATTGCTCTCCCGGGTCCACTTTCCACAGGGCTTTCCCAGGCATGGAGACTGGGCACCTGCTTCCTTTCCTACCCTCTTTTATTAGATGTTAAAAAATTTCTGCGAACTGACAAACCTCTCCTTTTGTATCTGTGGAGTTAGAAGGAAACAGAGTGTCTTGAAAAGATAGAGTCAGAAGACCAGGGAGGAGCTGCTGCCTCTGCTATTGGTCCCGTGACTCCGGGTAACTGAAGTTCTCGAAGCTTCTATTCTCTGGTTTGTAAATGGGCATTCAACGCCTAGCTTCCAGAGCCAGCGCAGTTGAACTAGAAGGAACAAACAAAAAGCATGCAGATTCTTAGGCACACTTCTAGCAGCAACAGAAGTAACCACTCAAAAATAAAAAACATAATGCAAAGTCAGGCTAAGTATGTGTCCAATGGATGGATAAATGGGTGGATGCGTGAATGACTGAATGACCGTGGACTTGCCAAGTCAGACTTGTGGAGAACCTAAAATCTGGCCAGTGCTAGCTGGTATAAAAACCAGGCTGAGTAGTCCCAGGCTCAGAGAAGCCGAAGTTTGAAGTAAGCAGGAAGAACAAAGGCCAGGTGCAAAGCCGGGCCCCAGAGGCAGCCTCCTAGTGAGGGAAGCCACTCACCAGGGCATGCCTCTCCACGCCAGGCCACATCCGGGGCAAGCTGCACTCCAGGCCATTGCAATCACTCACACAGAGGCTGTCACAGCCAGAAAAGCTTAAAACTTAAATATAAGCACATCAAGAAGGTGGGTGTGAGACAACAGACATGCTGGCGTGTGAACTGGAGAACACACACCCTTCTGAACAGTGGCATTTAAAGTTGGTGAAAACAAAACCTCCGACAACCAAGCAAAATACAGATGAAGAACCCAGCTCAGATCGCGGAAGGGCCTAGTAGCTTGGGGAACCAGGGTACTGGACTCTAGATCTCCCGGCCGCAAGTGATGCATCCTCAGGATGACAGGGGGAAAGGAGGGGCTGCGGGGAGCCAAGTAGACGAGCCCCAGATCACGTTCAGCAATGACCTTGGCCTGATGCCCAGAGAAAAGTGTGATAAAGAACGTGTAGGTACAGCGCGAGGATGTCACGCCCAGGTGCCGCATTTAGACCAGATTGTTAAACCTCAGCAAGCCTCGGTGTTTACATCTGTATGCTGGAAAAAAATGTCTATAACTAGAGAAGGTAACATTGATCCCAATATGTGGAACTCGCCCTTCTTAATGACTGAAAATCTCCTCCCCTGAGTCTTATTGCCAAGGACTCCACGTAAAATAATACCACTGTACTGAACTTGTCAAACTTGAAACAGAGTATTTTTATTTTCCTTGAAAATAAAATGGTACTTCCCATGCCAGAGCAAGACAAAAACAGGACCATAATTTATTAGCGAAGACAATGACTCCGTTATCATCAGAAACGCACATTCCAAGATAATGCAGGTCCCACTTCCCAAGATCCAGCGTATCCCTCCCTCCTCTCACCCAGTGGGCGAGGAAGGACTGGCGCCATCTTGGACCATAAATCATTTCTGAACAGTTCCTGGAGGGCACAAACCCCCCAGGCAGCCCCTTCCACGCAGCTGAAGAATTTCCTGCCAAAACGGATAAGAATTTCCTGTTTTGCTTTTCATTATTACTTTAAATAATCATATTCGGAGTCTTGGAGGATGCTGGGCAGGGCCGAGGGTGTATCATCTTTTCTGGATTAACCCAGGATGGCTGGGGCAGTTTTAGAAATGGCAGGTTGAGATCTAGACAAAATGCATCAAGTGACCAGTTGGGAACCACGTCATAGCCAGAAAGAGTATTCAGATGCCAAGTGGCCACTGCACAAGGTTTGAGCACCCAGGTTTGGGGGACTTCTGTCACCCGTAGAAATATCACCCATGGAGGACATCACAGTCAGACTTGATGGGTTCATCATCTCCTTTAGCTTCAGCTCCTTGACTGAGGCACAGCCTTTCACATAAAAAGCAAGAGACCCACAAATCACCCTTTAGAGAAGGACTGCGGATGCTTGGGTTCCCCCCTTTGTTGGCATTGGACTTTGCCCAGTCCAGACCAGACAGGAGTGTCCTCCTACCACTTGGCCTAATTAGAATTCAGAAGGGAGACCCGAGAGCCTCCCAGGGAGCCCCCTTCCCTCCTGAGAAGGTCCCTTAGCAGCAGAAGCCAGGTAATGGCCAAATGCAGTCGCCCGTGGTTTATTCTGAAAAGGGTGTGGTTAGGCGGTTTTGTCGAGTGAACATCAGAGGGTGTAACTGCACACACCTGGATGGTGTAGCCCGCTGCACGCCTGCACGGTACGGCACAGCCTGTAGCGCTATCCTATATGCAGAGTGCCGCTCACAGAACAGCGTCATGTGGCACCGGACTGTAATCGCGCCTTTAAGGCATCCACACACGCTCAGAGAGCACAGTCTGGACAGCTCAGTGAGGCTCTCTGGGGAGCCCGGGGCATCAGCCTTGAGATTTCACCCCAGGAGCATGGCTCCAGCCCCACTAGTCACTCCACAACCGCTTCTCCTGCTCGCCACATGCTCCCTCACTTGGAAAAGGGGACAAGAGAGTCCCTCGTTATCTCTAAAATTGTATGCACGTCCAGCCCTCTCATCCTGACTTCCTTCTGAAGATGCCAGTGATTGAAGCCAACACGTCCTGCTTATCCTTATTCCTCCCTCTTCCTCCTCACCCACCAAACGTTACCAAACTTAAGCCACTAGTGCGGGCTGCCAAGAACTGATGTTTCCCATGTGTGGTCATCTTGCTGCAGTTGTAAGTGTCCTCGTATAACTTGGGGCCAATTCTGTGAGGGATACAAGAGCAGAGACAGAGAAGCAGGCAGAGGAGGGCACCCTGAGGCTGCCACGAGGCATCCTTCTCAGTTCACTGCACAAGTTAACACTTAGTGTGTCGGTGCCCTTTAAATTTACCAGCCCTTGGGGCCGGCCATTTTCTGTGCCACCGCATGAATGGTAGAAGCATTCAATAAAACACACACAACTCCTGAACTACTGGATATTAAAAAAACTGTAGTATCTCTCATAAAACACCTTACACTTGCACCAAAACAATGTGTAAAGCTTCTAGACTGAGTACGATCAAAGAAATAGCTCCTAATAGTTCCAAATAAATCCTCCATGGCGTGAAAAACCAGAGATTAGATGAACACGTATTAATACATGAGCGGCCACCTGATACTGGTGACTAAAACAGGTACTAATATGTGAGCAGACCACAAAGTGTTAACTGACCAGACCACTAAAGGGGAGGAACCCAGATCCGGTGCAACCTGACCATGCAAAACACAAATCACAGGTGTAGTTTCCTCTTGTTTTTTGCATTATAACATCATATAGGTTTCAGGTGTGCATCCTTGGAAATCAGCACATGGATATACTACATCAAGGTCACCGCTAAAAGTCCAGCTCGATCCTTCACCACGCAATTGTCCCCGTTGTCCCACCCCTCAGAGCTGCCCACCCCTCAGAACGCTTCCCTTCCGGGAACCAATTGGTCTTATAGGCAGGTGACATTTATTTTAGTATGTTTCATTGATCCAGATATAAAAGAAAATGATCATTTCAATATGTAATCCATATAAATATTACTAATGAGAAAGCTGACATTCCTTTCTTGAGCTGTCTTTGAAGTCCAGTGTGTAGGGTACATTTACACCACATCCTGGTTCAGAGCAGGCACATTTTAAGTGCACTTGGGCCTCGTGGTTTCTGTACTGAGAGCACGGGCCTAGTTAAGCCTCTTGTTACTGTAGGTGAAGAAACCGAGACCTTGAGATGAGAAGATCCCAGCCTCAGAGGCTGGGTGAAAGCCCAGGCATTTATTTATAAGGCACTTTTAGTGCTATTATCAGAACAAAACAGAAATATCACTCCGAGAGCAAAATGGCATCAGTTTACACAATTTGCAGACAAAGGCTAAGGGTGTATCAGCAGGTTTCCAAGAAGGAGCATGCGGGTACAAGTTCAAGCATGCTGGGTATTGAAGGGATTTATCGCTGAGTCAGGTCGTAATTTGAGCTATGGCTAAAGCGGAGCAAAGGCTGCTTCCCTGCTAACAGACAAACGCTCCTTCCCGGAGGAAGGGGCCCTGGGGGGTGGCCGCTCACCCACTGGCAGCCCCACACTAGTGGCCACTCGACCTGCTCTACTCATTAGCTTTGCCTCTGGCCTGCAAGACATTCAACAGAATGTGGGCGATGAAGGGAAAAGAGTGTGAGTTCTGGGATCGGGGTGACCTGGTTCCATTCCCGGAAGCCTCTCCTGCTGCTCTGGGCAGCCCCTAGGACAGAAAGATGCTGTCGATGCTGATAACTTCCATTGGTGCTTCCGGAAGGATGGAAGGGCTGGGCCTGCTAGTAAGTGCTTGGCACACAGTCAGGCCTCGATAAAGGTTGATTTACCTTCTCTGACCTTCCTGCTGGTTCCTTATAGCACATCAAGTCCTTTCTGACTGATTTTGGAAAAGGAGGCCCCCCGGTGTGAGGACTACTGGGGGCCACTTGGCTCCAGAGCGAGGCTCGCAGGCACTTTCTCAGCACCCTGCTGGGGGACTCTGGAGCAGCTTTCCGGGCCACCCCGTACTCACTCATGTGGAGCACTGTCCTCCTGTGGTCCTAAGTATCCTCAGGACAACACCACTCCCTGGGGCTAGAGAGAAAACCAGGTGGCACTCCCCAGGCCGACTCAGAGGCAGGGAACCTGGGAGTGACTGTGTTGGAGAAGTGCGTCCACGGAGGGATAAAATTAGTGCCCGGCTTGGATGCAGGAGTGTCTCCCTCTCCCGGGGTATTTCTAATTCCAACTTCAAGTAAAAATAGAATTTCCTGTTAATCTGATAAGAAATTCCTGTTTTGCTAGGGAGCAAGGCAGCCTCCATGGAGGCTATGGGGGCAGCAGTGGTTACCAACTACTTCCGAGACAGATGATTAAAGAAAGGCGGGGCGGAGCAGACCTCCATTCACATTTATTTATTTTTAAAGTGTAAAGACAGCTCATACCAGGAAGACTCACAGGGCATGATTAACAATTTCCTACATACATTAAAGACCTTGGCTGGCTTTGGAAAAGCTCTTTCTGGTGGGCCCCGGGTGCCTGGGTATTTTTAGTTTTCAGAGGTAGTTTGGTCCAGACTTCTCAGGCTGAGCTGTTGGATCTCACCTGTAGAATAGGCATCAAAGGCCAGCACCTTGCAGGGTGTGTAGGTGCCACGCACTGTCACCCCAAATCTCTAGGAAGCCCCAGAGCCTTTGACGTTCCCGAGCCAGCTGTGCTTGCTTCTGCACGAACCACTCAAGGAGTGTCTCCAGTGGACTTCTGCGGCTTTGGGGGCTCCCAGCAATTGCTTCCTCTTCCTGTTAACAGTCCCTGGCTTCCATTTAGGGAATCACCTCTTCCCACCATGTACAGATCTGATGGAATTGTCGGCCAAGGATTTTTGCCCACTGCTAGCCACTCAGCCCATCAATCAGACCCTCTTCTGGGGTTTTGAGCCTTGAGTGGAGTGACATAAAGACAAAAAATGACCATCACTTGTTGCCCTCAGGAGGCAGCCTGCGTGGCCTGGTTCCCAATACCTCTGCCTTTTTGAGTAGGAAGATTAATTTCTAAATTATGTGACCCAGCAGTTTTCAGAAGACCTCCGTTTCCTAACACTTGCAAATAACACACTGTGGCTAATACAAAGTGTGTTGATGGTGAGTCAGAAGTGTCACCTTGTGTGCTTTTTAACAGGGAAATAATAATCATAGCACAAATGTGTGATCCTTGGCTGCTGGAGAAGCGCCCCCACACAAGACAGCTCGTCACCCTTTTAACAGCTCTGTGAGGGAGGCATCAGCCATCCTCACACCTTTTGAGAAATGAGGAGCCGAGGTGAGAGGCCTACCCAGCCCTCGCACAGCCTGGGAGGGCAGAACCACCCCTTGAAACATGGGTCTGTCATCTGATTTCAACCAGGACATTCTCCACCGGACCAGACCCTCTCTCCCGGGGCGTTGAGCGGAAGTGGAGCTGCTGCCCAGGGTGGGGGTGATCCAGTCTTCAGCCTCTGCTGCCCACTGATGCTGTGTGCTGGCTCACAGTGCCTGGACCTGGGGGCCTGACCTCTGACCATGTTTCATGGTACCTGACTGCCACAGCATTCGAGCAGAAGACACTTAAAACACATCTTCAGAGTCATCTTTAAAAATCACCGGGATTATACGTGCATGTTCCTACTAACTATTCACAAAGCCAAAATGTGGAATAGCCCAAACATCCACTAATGGATGAAAGGATAAACAGATTCTGCCATGTCCAAGCAATGGAATATTATTCAGTCATTAAAAGGAATGAAGTATGAATGCTTTTGCTACAAGGAGAATGAATCTCAAAAACATGCTAAGTGAAAGAAGCCAGACACAAAAGGTCACATATGGTGTGATTCCATTTGCATACAGCATCCAGAAGAGTGGAATCCATAAGACAAATCATATTGGTGGTTACCAGGGCTAGAGGAAGGGGGTGGGAAGTAACTGCTTAGTGCGTGCAAGATTTTACTTTGGAGTGATGGAAGAGCTTTAGAGCTTGACAGAGGCTATAGTACTTGTACAACATTATGAACACACAAAACACCACTGAATTGTTTCCTTTAAAATGGTTAATTCTGTGTTATGTGAATTTCACCTCAATAAATTATATTAAATACTTAAAGCAATAAGTAAAATAAAATTAATTTAAATAAACAAAAATGTCATGGGCCACATCCCATTTTATCCCTATTAGTCTCCTGCTCCTTTCGTCCCTCATGTAAGGGCTCACTTTGACCTGTCACAACTGGGCTCCTTTACCCCAGTTTTAATCCAGCTGCTTTGCTTTCTTAGGAATGAATGCTCAATGACACCCAGTGACCACAGACGAAGACTCAGTTGGGTGTTCCAAGTCTTCCAATCTATATACAGAAAATGTTTTAGCCCTGCAACTGGTCACTGAGATGCTTGTGCTGCCTCTGGGCCCATCCCTCATGGAAGAGGGGCTCTGTGGGTCTTCCTCCTCCATAAAGGGGCATGTTGATGGTGACAGTGTTACCGCCCTATGCTGCTGCTACTCCTACCCAGTTTCCATTAGTCTAAAACCTCATAGGTCCCAGCTGGCCCAGATGTACATTGGGATGAAGATGTGTCCCATCAGAACTGGGACAGTCTTCCTGAACTCCCTGTTTACACCATTGGTTCTGTTTGGCGGCTCTGTCCTCTGCCCCTTTTCTTTCTGCATTAGACTTGCTGCGGCCTTCATTCACGCATGTCTACCACGATAACCTCTACTCCCTTTTGTTACACATTTCCCCTTCACCTCTCCCCTAGTTGATATGTAAGATTTATATGGTTTTGGTGTTGTATGGACAATGGCATTGGCTGGACAATGGCACTGGAGCCAAGATAGGAGGACAATTGCCATCTATCAGGAACCCTGAGTGGTGCTGTGTGTTAACAGGCCAAGAGGTCCTAAGAAGAAGATAAAATGAGACCTCCAGAGAACAAATATCTCTGACTTGAGGGCAAAGGTCCATGGACAGACTGGCGTCCTTTCTCTCTTGCTGAATGAAGGATGTAGCTTAATTTAGAGGGGTGGGAGGGGCAGAGTGAAGAGAGTTGTCAGGCACTGCCATAAGGGTAGGCGATACTTGTTTGGGGATATGAGTGGTCGAAAGGTTGCTTGTTTCCTTTGACTTACATGCTTTTGCCAAACATGGGCATCACGCAGTCAAGGAGAGCTAAGAATCTGAGAGTCAAACAAAGCGTGTTCTGGTAACACTCTCCACATATTATCTTATTTTATATTTACAGTAATGAGAGAGAACTACCTCATCTTAAAGATGAGGAAACTGAGGTTCAGGATGTTTGTCAACTTGGCCAAGCCACAGAGCCAGTAAATGCAGAGCATGGATTGAAGTCCAGGTGCTTGCTTTCCCTTGACTCCAGCCTCAGTTCCCCTTCTTTCCCACTCATTCCTTAGAGCTTGCTCTCTCAGAATTAGCTGGCCCTAGATTAACTCCCCCACCTTCGAGGTCCCTTTCTGGACTCCTAAAGTCATAGGGTGTACCAGCTCTGTTACCACTTGAACAGACTTCATAATCTTCTAATATATTATAATCTAACTGAACCTCCTAACACTGAACATTGGTTTAAGCATGCGTACCTCGTATCCTCAATGAAAGCAGAGATTCCTTAAGAGAGAACAACCGCTCAGCTTCCCTTTTCTCAGGTCTTCCCAGCAAATGACTGAAAAAGCAGGAAATGACCACCAGGTCCTCGGACCTCGGGACTAAAAAGGTTCTTACAGACTATTCTCGGTCACAACCAGACCTCCCGCAGGAACTCCCCAATGATCAAGAGCAAATGAGGGAAGAAATAATCCTTTCAACTGATGTTGCTACCTCAAGTTCTTTCTGCCTTTAAATAGCAACCTGTCATTTCTCCTGGGAGAACAGGGTTGATTCTCTCCCTCTCAGAGGTCCGGCTCTCGGGGTTCTAAAGCCTGCAGTCACTGCTACCGAACGGTAACCAGGGAACACCGACTCTGCTCTGAAAAGCCACACAGGTTCACCATCCCTCATCCCAAGCTTTTGGAACAGGTGTGCTTTGGAATCCAGAATTCTTCAGATTTTAGAGCAGTTACATGGTGCCTGTGAGACCTCCCATGTGAGAGCCCCGGCAGCGTCCAGACCTCATTAGTGTCTCTAAATATAGCCGCGTGCCCGCTTCGGGACAGATTTTGCATCCCAGTGAGATTTGACGTGAACCATATCATTTTCAGAGCTTTTTTGACTTCAGAATTGCACATAACAGACCAAGACCTGTGATAGACAATAATTACTGAGTGCTTATTCCATGCCAGATTCTCTACTGTGAGTGCCTCGTGTCTGCCACCAATAGCAGCACTATGAGGATCCGTTTACTTTCATTTCACACGCGAGGGAACTGAGGCTCAGAGAGGTTAGTCATTTGCCCAGGATCACACAGAGAGTCACCACTGCAGAGGACACCCTGGGCAGCGATGGGCAAGATCTACTCACTCATCTCTGTGGTGCCCTCCGGGGCATCTAGGATGGCTGACCCAGGAGAAGAAAGTGGCTCCGATGGGACCTGTGGCTCCGGGACTAAGCAGACTTCACCCCTGGCAGGAAGACGCAGGGCTCCAGGCCTTGCAGGCAAGAGGCAAGAGAAAAGCAGTCACTGTCCTCAAGGAATGGGATGGCAGGTTCAAAGACAAAGCTCCGCCTGGCCTGTGAGTGAGATGAGCATGCCCTGGGCACCGCCAGCCTGCAGCGTCCACACAGTGCAGTGGCTGACAGTGGAGTTCTGCAGTGAGACCCAGGGTGGAGCCCTGCGCTAGCAGCCTTCTCTGCTTGCGAGTGTTGGCTCGTGAGACAAGGGGCCATGACACTCCACAAGGCTGTTCTGAGGATTAAATGAAACAACCTAAGTGAGCAGTGAGGCCTTGGTGCAAGCTCTAAGCAACAGCCTGTGAGGAAAGGAAACAGGACAAGAGACTGAGACGACCAGAGAGGAAGGCGTCTTGCCTGACCCTTCGGCACTCAAGTGCCAGCCGGAGTCCTTTGCAGCCAGCACACCCGGCGTGCAAGGTCTTCACTCGGCTGCAGCAGGCTGGGGACGGGAAGCAACAGCAATACCCTCAGGCTGCAAGAATTCAAGCATGTCCAGGGCAGGCCGTGGGGAGACGGTGTAGGTACTTCGTGCCAACTCGGGGGGAAGGTGGGGTGGCAGCGTGGCCTGGGCTGCAGACTGGCAGCCCTGAGAGCCAGGGCAAAGGTCTTAGCCTTGGCCCACCCCCAAGTGGCTGGAGAGGTCACCGTTCCAGTAGTTTATTCTACATAAACTCCCTGAGAAATGGCCTGGGTTACCTGTGACTTTTCTTCTGTATCCCTGAGAATGTCTGAAATGACGGTCAGTCTTTTTAGATAAGCAGTTGGTCTCTGCCCCGCTGCGCACAGGACATCAGGCGCGGCCATCTGGGGCAGCATGAGCAGCAGCCACTCAGCTGGCCCTTGAGGCCACTCAAAGCAGCTGAGATTTGCCTGTCTGATGGGGCTAATCCATTTTTCTTCACTAGGGTCTTCCAGGCCAAAACCTGGGGTTAAATTCTACATGCTATTCAGGGGGAAATCTGGTTTAATGCCTTTCTCTGCTCCATAAACTGTTGGCCAGGCACAGGCACCAGCAAAGAACAAAGAACCGATTTCTGGAAGACGGCTTTTGACCACTCACCATTGTATTCACCAGTCACCACTGTGTCCCCAGGGTGAACAGTGCCTGGCAAACAGAAGGTGCTTAATAAAGATTTGAGTGAATAAATGGAAAGGACAAACACCTTTTGGACTTTGCAGCCTGCCTCCTGCTACCCACCCTGGCTGCAGGCCGCTCCTGAGCAGCAATGGAGCTCTGCCCCAGGCCTAAGGCAAGAGAGAAAGGGAGCCGAAACCAGTGTCTCTCCCGACTGGCTGGCCCAACTTGACCGCCAGCCATAGCCTGTGAACCCCTATTTATAGTTCACACTGTCTGCTCTTGTTCCACAGAAAGACCTGCCATTAGGAGTTTTCCAGACCAAAACTCAGCTGCTCTGGAGAGCAGTAATTAAATCAGCAGACCTTGATGTCTGCTGTCTGTTCTTTTCACACCTGTCTGCCAGCAGCAGGATTACTGGGTAAAATATCTTGGCTGTGCCCAGACGGGCAAGCACCCTACCAAAATATCCAGAAGGAAAAAAACGTTGGCATCCCGAAGGCCCTGGGCTGGTGGGGAGGGAGACGGTGGTCGTTGTTCACAGGCCTCCCCCTAAGACCCTCCCGTGCTCCCAGATATCCCTTTGGGGGCTGCCCTGTGGCCTGGGGCGCTGCAGCTGGGGCTGGATTGGCAGGAGCTCAGAGTCTGATGCAGCAGGGCGTGGGCCAGGATTACGGTTCACTTCATAAGCATTGAGGGGTGTTCCTGGGCATCGGGAGTTGGACTGACATCTCTGTCTCTCAGTTCTCACCTTAAGTGGCCCAGGGCTTAGCAATTTTCCCAGGTTAAGGAAAGAACAGCTGTGCCTACAAGGACATTCTGGAAATACCTGCAAATTGGGCAGGGGAGGGATGGCGGCCCCGATTAGGAGCCAGGCTCCCAGGTCCCCCTCTTAGCCGCACAACTCATGGACCCCGCTCCTCAAGAATGCTCTGGGTTTGGAGCAACAAGCTCAGGAGAGGAAAGCGCCTTGAGGCGCCCAAGGGCTCCTCAGAATGGAGGTCAGAGCCTCGCTTTCCTCTCTCAGGACCCCTATGGCCTCCCATAAACACACAGAGCCAGGAACTACCCCCCCCCCACTGATTGTCCTAGAACAGAAAAAGATAACAGGCGGCCCCACCTTGCCCTGCCCCAGGCTGGATCTCCAAGCACTCAGCAGAGTGTGGGGCGAGGCCGGGAGCCCAGGGACAGGCTGAGCAGCCCCCAGGAGCTCCGGCCAGTGGGCCTGGCCCCCCTGCACTGAGGGCCTCTGGTCAGGGCTGCCAGAGGTAGCACTGTCTGTGGAGCCTGGAAGGCCCTAGAAGAAAAGGATGTGGGCAGTGTGTGGATTGTCGCTCAGAAAAAAACAACCAACCAAGGTCTACTGTGTTTTCCTCAGAGCTGAGAAGTCTAACGAAGAAATTAAAAAAAGCAGAAAACCTGCTGTTACCACCAAGTGGGGAAGCTGCTGCCTTTCTGCTCCAGCGGATCCTCCAGGGCTGACTCGCCAGCTCCTCTTGGCTTGTCAGCCCCAGCACGCGCCTCCCCAGGTTGAAACTTCACGAGTTGACTTAGATGCCTATATTTTAAATATATAAATGTATTTTCTCCTCCTTATGATTTTCTTAAATAACAATTTGTTTCCTCTAGCCTACTTTCTGTAAGAATATAGTACATAGCACACACACTTTACAAAATATGTATTAATCGATGATTTATGTTACAGGTAAGGCTTCTGGTCAACAACAGGCTGCTAGTAGTTTAGCTTTTGGGGAATCAAAAGTTATAGGAGGGTTTTCAGCTGCAAAGGGGTAGGTGTCCATAAAGCCCTGATTTGTTCGTCACTAGAACTGAAATGAAATACATTGCAAAACTGATCTTCTCAGTCACACTAGACTCATTTCAAGTGCTCACCAGACTTGGTGGCCCTGGCTGTCGTATTGGACATCACAGATATGGAATATTTCCATCTGCACAGAAAGTTCTTTCAGACAAACACAGTTCTGGAACATTCTTCCCCATACTCAAGCTTGGCTAATTCTTACCCCTCCTTCAAGTCTTAGCTTAAATAGCATATTCTCACAGGGGCCTTTTCTGATCTTCCAGTCTAAATTAAGAACCCTACTTTCATTCTTAGAAAGCCTGAAATTCTCCTTTTTAGTTCTTATAATTCTTTGCAAAATTATAGTCATGTGTGTGGTAGCTTAATGTATATATTTACTATTAAACTGAGGCCAATGTCTTTTTTGTTTGCTGATCAGTCCCTGGCCCCTAGTTTAGTGCCTGACACTTAGGTCATTCATTCATGTTGGGTGAATTAATGAAAACAGGAAGATGGGTATTGCTGGGTGGGGCAGCTGCACATCGCTTGTCGGCCTTACAAAACATGAGGCAAAGAACAAGAGCTCAGGGGCCAGATGGTTCTGAAATGAAATCCTGACTCCACAGTACTTATCTAGCCAGCTAGTTAAGCATCCCACGCCACTATGTCCCCAAGTCCCCACATGCAAGTGGGGTGCTCTTGCTAGCTCAGGGCACCATAGCAAGTGGTGAATGAGACAGATTAGCCCCTGGTGCACACTGGTGCAGGTGTGTGGGCATTTCTTTGCCTCACCACTCCCCCAGTCCTTCCAGTCTTTGCTGGGGTCCTCTCACACTGCCTTTCTGGGCTTCTAAGTCTCTCATCTCTCAGTCCCTACCCCTCTAAGGACTTAACTCTGCCAGCTGCCACAACTCAAGGATCAAACCGAAAGATTTCTCCAACATAAAGAGCCCTCCTGGTTTGGACTCTTTATCTGGCTATAGAAACCAGCTTGACGCCCCCATAACTCATAAAAGCAAACTCCACTTCTGGAAGTGCTCTCTAACAGCAGGTGTGCAGAGCACCCGCTCCTTTCTAGGATGTTCTTGATCAATTTGTATCAGTGGGCTCTGTGCAGCAGCATTCCCTCCAGTGCTGTTTAAAATGCAGATTTCTGCCCTCCACCCCCATCCATTTAATTGGACTCTCTTAGAGAGTAGTAGTCTGGAGGCTACATTTTAATAACTAGCTCAGGAGAGTCTGTTGCTCAAGGTCAAGGTTCCTCAGTGTCTAATATTTAGCCCCACGGAGCTCTGGGAGGATTAGTCCCTCACCCAGCCGCCCTTTAATCTGTACAAAACTTCATTTTTACATTTGAAGATTATGTGCCTAATACCTACTTAGTGAGTCATCAAGTGAATTACTGATCTTGGGGGAACAAACTCACATTAAAGATCTACACAGAGTGGACCCCACTCACTCACGTCCCAGAGGCAGGCAGCCTCGCTGCGAGGCATCCTGTGCACCTCCAGGGGCACATCCACGGATGCCACTGGAAGTCTCCATGTAGCTGTCACTGCTCAGAGGGCCGTCGCCACCGTCTTAAGTCAGCCCTGCTTTAAATTGCTGCTTATCCTGGTCTTTAACGGTAACTTACGGTTGGGCCATCCTTGTCCGTTTAGTTTATTGTGGCTACACGGCGAGCCCAAGCGGACCGACGGCAATGTCAGACAGGCTGGACCTTCCCAGTGATGAGGCACGAGTTCAGTTTCAGTGTTTCCCCTTCGTTCAGAGCTGGACATGGGAAGAAGTGCTGAGGTGAAACCAGAGAAGCAGGAATTGGAGAAAACGGAGAAAACACAAATGTTTTCACTGTCTTCACTGTAGCCTGTAGCAATAGTTTGCTCACGCCCCCTTAATGCTATTGAAACAACATGCCTGTGGCGGCTTCCTGTCCTTTTCTTCCAAAAGAAACAGCCTCCAACAGAGGGTCCCAGGAAGCTCCGGCCCGTCTTCCTGGCGGCTCCTCTCACCAGCACTCCCCATGCTGGGGAGCCCCACACTCAGCTGAGTTCCCACACCCTCCACAGCCCTCAGCCCTGACCCCTCCTCCTGCCCCAGCTCAGCACCTTTTCCCTGAGATTAAAAGGGTCCCAACTGGGGCCCTGGGGTGCAGCTGAATTAAGTGAGCAGCAAAGCAATACACACAGGGGGGCAGCCACGAGGCCCCATGAAGCTGGGGTTGGGGTGTGCACCCTCACAGCTGTCATTACACCAGGCAGCCCTCTGCATTCCTGCTGGGAGCCTGCTGACAGCCTGCACAACACGTCTATAAAAACAACCCCAGCTATGTTCATCTCAGCCTTGTTTATGAGGGTAAGACAACTTGGAAACGAGCCAAATACCACTGGCGGATTGATTAAATAAGCCCTGGTGCCATCCCTACACTAGAAAACCACACATCCGTTCAAAATAACTCGGAGGGAAAATATTCACAGACATGGAAAGCTCGCTGGATATACTGCCAGGTTTTAAAAGCATCTCACAAAACAACAAAGTGTTGACAGGATTATGGTTGATCATTACATTCTTCTCCTGCTTTGCTAAGGACTTCGTGCAACAATACGTAAAGTTCTTTATTGAAGATGCCCAGCTTTACACCGTTAAATCCTGAGGAACAAAGTACATGCAGGAAATAGAACATGCTACGCCAGCAGATGCATTTGCAGAACTAAGGTGAGGGGCTTAGCACTGCCCACCCCTCTGACTTACTCTCATACAAGACGGTCTTGTTCTGTCCAGGAACTCACACACAGCTCTCTTCCATTAAAAGAAGCTGGACAGTTTACACCTTGAGTAAACCTGGCTGTTTTCACCTGCACAGGGCTTCCTGCCTCCCTGGTCTTGCTCTTTCCATCCCCCCTGCCCAAAGAGCCCTCTGGCCTGGCTCAGCAGATATTACCTTGACCCATCACTGGCAAGCAGGAGAATGTCTCTCCAGGGATGGCCCCATGCTAGTCCCTGCGTCCTGCAAGTATGTTAGCTTCCGTGGCAAAAGGGACTTGCATGTGTAATTTAGGTTACAGATTTGAAAGTAGGAAGAATTCCCGGATGATGCAGGTGGGCCCAACCTAACGGCACAGGTCCTTAGAAGCACAGAGCTTTCTCCAGCTGGAGTCAGAGGTAATGGAATTCAGAGTGATTCAAAGGACAGGAGAGACTTGGCCCCCACTGCCGGAGGGGCCGCAAGGAAAAAATGAGGCAGAATATGGATGGCCTCTAGAAGCAAAGACAGGCCCCTTTCTGATCGTCAGCAGGAAACCAGACCTCAGTCCTACCCCCACCAGGAACTGAATCCGCCAACAACTGAATGGGTTTGGGAGCAGAGCCATCCCAGAGCCCCCAGAAGAGAACATAGCCCTAAGGGACAGTCACCCCCCACCCCCCGCTGAGGACCACAGAGCTGGGCAGGCCCCGAGAGCCCCTTTCAGCTCTAAAATGTTACGTTTCAGTTCTGCTATCTGAACAGAATATATCATTTTCTCAGAGCCCAGGTGAGATAAAGTATGAGACACCAACAGTGGCAGGCAGCTCCAGTCACTTGTGCTCAATTGCCATTTTAGGAAAAGAGGAGCACTCAGTGGAACGGTAGAAGAAATTGGGGACACTTTGACCCGAGGACATTAGCGTGAGGGTAGGACAAGTGGCCGCGGATGAAGATTGAGTCAGGAAAAAGCTAAGGTATTGTCAATTTCAACCAAACTCACACCCTGGCCCTTGCAGACGGAGCCTCAGTTTACAGCCCGGAGAGGGGCCCCTGGCACCGTCATGTTCCAGGAGAAGGAACCCCCGGGGAAAGGATTTCCATTTGTGGGTGTCACATAGATGCAGTATAAACATGTTAGGCCACAAACTTACAAAATCTCTGTACAGAAGCTGGAAAAATCTTTGAACAATAAGGGACTGATGTTTATTCAGCACCCAACAAGGGCCAAACACCACACTGGCTGTTTTTCACAGGTTCACCTCGCTTAGCGTTACAACACAGACAGTAGGGGCTGCATATTTTACTCATTTTATGAGGAAACTGAGGCTCAGGAAGTGCGTGATTCCCCAAGGGAAGAACGCTCAGATGCCGGCAGGGCAGAGCAGAGGAGGCGTTCAAGAGAAGGCTCGAAGCCCGTGCTTCCCCCGCGGCCCTGGGCTTAGCCCACCACCTGGCCCTGAAGAACGTGGCACACGGAGCTGAGGAAGGAGAGAACCCGAGTGTGGACGTGCAAGCCAGTGCCCGCATCAGCTCAGGTTTGCCGATACTGACAACCCCACCCCAAAAAGAAGGCTTCCCTGACCCCTGGGGCTGGGGGTGGGAAGAGTTAGGAAGGCCAAATTAGAGCAGCTCACAGGAGAGCCCCCCCACTCACCCACACACACAGCCACCGGTGACCATGGGACCATCACCATCAATCCTGAAGGATCTGGGCCTCCCTGGTGGCGCAAGGGTTTAAGTCCCAGCCTATGAAGCTGTCCACAACCACGGCAGCACGAGTTCAATCCCCGGCCAGGGAGCTTCCCACATGGCCCAGCAGACCTCCCCTATTTCACCCACTGCTCCCCTTTGAGTGTACTTCAGTAGACCTGCCTGTTCTGCTCCCCACTCTGTCTCTGGTGAACCCTCTCACCCGCCTACACCCCAGCTCCTGCATGCATAAATAAATAGATCTTTTTTAAAAAAATCCTGAAGGACCTATGAAGAGCCAGGACCCTTGCAAGAAATCCTTGCACCCACCTCTGAGAGTGCAAACAACACTTCTATTTATTATTTTCTGGGACCCATGCTCTCCAAGAATATGGAAAAAGGATGGGACCCCATAAAGATTCTGTCGTACAAACACCCAGCACCAATTCTACCCAATGGGGCCTTCCTCCAATCAGTGAGTGACGGTCAGGGCGTCCTAGCGGGTGTGGAGGAAGGTGCTCTGGGTCATTGTCAAGGGCACTTTCTTTTCTCCTTCCAGAGACCATTTGGAGATGCCTCCGGCCCTGAAGGGCCGTTCTGGGGCTGGAAAGAGATGAAGGGAGCCAGCCTCCCACAGCAGGTGCTTTTCTGGCAATGAGCCACGTGTCCTGTTGAAGTGGTTTCTTTGGAGATGTTGGGTTTAGAGAGAAGGGTCCTTGGGTTAACCCTGGGGAAAGTTTCACCCAAGCTTTCCTTTCGGGAGCACTGGCAAGCTTCCCAGGAGAGTTTCTCCACGAGACAGAGATGTCAGTTGTATCCAAAAGGGCAGGTTTATTATAAAAGGGAGAGAAAAATAAAGGACACTTACATAGACGCAAACGGGCAGAAAGGGCTGCCCTGAAAGGGGCAGGTTTGCCAAAAGAGAGGCCTGCATGGTCACAGGCAGGCAGCCACCAGCCCTGCTGAGGGAGGTCAGCGAGGAGAAGTCCCAGCACTGTCCAGGTCACGGGCAGGCAGGAGGGCAGCAGCCCTGCGGAGGGAGAGAGTTGGCGAAAAGCGCCTGCATAGCCACAGGCGGGCACAAGGACTGCTTCTCTGTGCCAGTGCAGATTGCCCTGATACAGTCTTCTCTTTGGGAGGGGCTCATTCCTTTGTGTGGTTTTTTTCTGTTGATTTTGGATAACGATGTAGAATTTGAAAAGGGACAGAGAAAAGGGACACTGGCCTTCATTTTCCATATCGCTCTGGTCTGCCTCATGACCTCTGACACTTGCTTGGGTCTGGACTCAGGCCCCGAAGGGCTTTTATTTTCTATAGCTGGTTTAACGACTATGTTAGTTACTTCTGCCCCCACCTGCAGCCCCCAGCATTGCGTGAGCCTGGGTTCTGGTCTTGTGGTGCCTCTTGCAACTTTTCTACTCTTATCCTCCATCACCTTCGGATTCCAAGACTGGGATGGAGGAGAGTAAGAAGGCACATGTGTGCACTGTGTGTCCACGCACACATGCATACATGCACTTTCCAGGCAGGGCTGGCAGCACGCAGAGTAAGAAAGAGCCAGACCCCTCCACCGCGAAAGCACAAACCCCGCATCAGGAGACCCGGTTTCAGTTCTGCATTTGCTGTGCCACTCCGAGTTGAGTGCTCAGCTGCCTTTTCTGATGCCATTCAGCCCACATTCCTGTGAGAGTCCCATGATTATCCCCATTTTATAGACAGCAGAGCAGAAGCACAAAGATCCCAGCTTATTCGCCCACGAGCACCGGCAGCCAAGCAGGAGACCCGACACTGGGACACCGGTGAGGCTTTCAGAACCAGACCTCTTGACCGCGGCGGGACCTCCCTCCCGACTCCCCCGGCTCCCTCACCTAAGGGTCGCGATATCTACCCCGGTGCATCACAAGAGTAACACGGAATAATGCGAGTACAGAAGAATGCCGGCGTGGTTTATCAGAGAAGATTAAGCAGCGTGGGTAACGAGAGGGAAGCTCCCCTTCCAGTCTCTGACAAAGGTCTGGGCAGAGCGGGGTGCGCCTGATGGGCGAGTCCCGCCAGCCTCACTGTGCGGCTTAGCCTTGGGGAGCGGAGCCAGCGCGCCTCCCCAGCCCCGCGTGCTGGTAAATCACGTGTATGTGAGGAGCCAAGGCAAGCTCATCAGTCATCTTTGTCATTCATGCCAAAGTGGGAAAACAGGAGCCGGCCCTACCTGCTCAAGGCCCTGCTACCCGCTACCTGTTCCCACCCCCACACCCCTCTTCTCCTTAAGGTGGCGTTTGACTCATTCCCGCATTCCTGCATCTTCCCACCCGTGCTCAGAATGCTGCTCACGGTCTCCAGGCAGCCTGACCACGGAAGTCATGGGCACAGGCCTGGGAACACGAAGGCTGCGCACTCCACAAAGTGCTCTGTAACCCCCACTCGACCCCTCACTCTCAATCCTCACAACAGCCCAGCGGGCTGATTCTCCAGGCCTACTTTATAGGAGAAAAGACGGAGGCTGGAAGCAACCACTTGGCTTGCCCGAGAGAGAATGTGGGAGCAGAGGGGCTTGGCCAGCCCATATGTGTGTTCAGTCCCTAAACAGCTGGGGCCGCACAGCTGGGGTGGGGTGGGGGGTGCTGGAACTAGGCCACCAGTGGGCGAGGCCTTTGGCACTGGCTCCGGCCATGTCAACACTTGTTGAAAGCTCAAGGACCAGGTCTCCTGGGAGGCGGGGAGGTGGCAGGGAGGGGACCAGTCACTCACAGTTCATACTCTCAGAAAGACAATCTCGTTCCAGAGCCAGTACAGGTGCTTATCCGAAAAGTGGGAACATCCTGAGCACCCCGATCCTTATGTCCCTATACCTACCCATCATTCAGGGCTCAATCTCAAAAAAGGGACCCACGGTCTCACTCTCAGGCTGTCACAGGAGCACAGTAGAGATTTTGCCCCCTTCTTCCCTGCAGAAAGGGGCATGTGTGCAGAATGGGGCTGGGGGCTGGCAGGCTACACGAGGAGGCAGGGCAAGGAGGCAACTTCTTCACAGGCCACAATGGCACAAGCTGACTGAGGTTATTTTGATTCCTGGGCATAAGAATGTCTCTTCCTCTGTTTAGGTTTTACCACCCCTTCCAGGGAATCCTCCTGGATGGCTCCCTCCAATGTAGCCACACTGGTGTCCTTGTCCTGACACTGAAGGAAATGAAGCTTTCTCTTCCCCCTTTACTGCCCTGCTGCCTCAGGCTGATCTAACCAGAGCTACTCAGGCAGCTCGCAGACCTGGATCTCTAAGTGGACCACCTGAAGCTCCCCTGCCCACAGCCCTGGCGGAGGGGAAGCCACCAAATTGGGTATGAGCTCATTCTCTCTCCCTCTGTGTGTGTGTGAGTGTGCGTGCGCGCGTGTGTGTGTGTGGGTGTGTGCGCACGCACACCCACACACACACACAGATCTCCTCTTTGGCAGGGAGTATGTACAGCTTATCTTCAAAGAAATCTCTCCAGTCTCTCTGTATTTCAAGCCTTTGTCCCTGAGACAGGAGTGAAAGGTGGCAAAATTAGCTTCCAACAACCCCTCTACCAGTCTGGCAAAGACGAGTGAGCAAGTCCCTCTGGGAAAGGAGATGCTTTGCGTTTCCTGTTTGCCCCCAGCAGCGGGCTGTAGTGCCAGCTTGCACTGGGCAGGTTCACTGTGGGTCGGGCACACGATAAAGAGTCCCGGAGCCCTGGAGCCGGAGGCATTTTTCAGGCCTCTAATGCTCTCAGGAACCTGGTACACAGGCACAGCAGGCAGGGAGGCTGGCGTGCTGGGGGCAGGCACGGGCCGGGCAGGGGTCTCCCAGCCCCCAAGACCTCTGCACTCCGTCTCGCTGCTCTGGCGTCCTGCCCTGTGGCCTCCCCTCAGGGTGGCCCAGGTGTGAGCATTTACACGTCTGCACTACTTGCTCCCTGGCCCAGGTGTCCATAACTACAGGTGAGCGTGTCCCGTGCTCACGCCCCTCGGCCCGGCAGAGAGTGGAAGAAGGCCCGATTTTAAACTTCATTTACCCCACAGCAGACTAAGGAGTAATCCCATGTCGGCCCCAGCCTAGGAGTGCAGTCCCCCCTCACCACTGCGGCGTCTCGGGCCCCTAGTTCTCCATATCTTTGTCCCAACCAGCATGACTAAATCTGTTATATCCCAGGGAATCTGACCCAAAGGTCGCAGAAAAGGCGGCTAGCTCAAGCAGTGATGTGTAATTTGCTTTCAAGAGTCTGGCCAGGAGTCAGCCGCCCGCCCCAGGCCTGGCGCTCCCACTGCAGGCTGCGGGCCCAAGACACGCCCTCACCCCTCCGGACCTGCGAGTCTCAGCTTGACAACAAAGAACTTGAGCTTGATGGTCCCCGAGCTTCTTCCAGCATCCACGGGATGCTGAGTTGGTTTGGAGGGAGGGGGTGCAAGGCCAGGGCCCGTTCAGGGCAGAGATGATGCCAACCCCCATGAGCCTCGAATTCTAGCCCCATCATTGTGCTGCTTTGTTTCAGAAGACAAGTTTGTCACAGGCTCTTTCCCCTGCTTAACAATTGCTCCCTGAATTCAGAATAGAGAGGAAACAAAGGCCCTAGGGGCTTCCAGGAGGACCTCAGCCCAGCAGGTCACGGAAGTTGCATGTACAGAATAGCCTTAGCCCCAGGAGCCAAACTAGGCATAAATGGGGTGGTTTTCAGGCTTCCCTTGGGCTAAAGCTAAAAATATCCCAGGGGAGGGATGTTCCCGTCATAAATCAATCAGCGAGGCCTATTTCCGTCCTCACCCCTTCCCCGGGGTCCCTACCATCTGCATCCAGCCTGTCCTCATCCTGGCCTCCCGGCCACCTCAGCTCGGAGCAGGGTGCGGGTCAGCAGGTTGGCCACGCCTACGTGAGGCCTAACCCTGCCTATGATGCAGAGGGGGCACTCTGGTGCCTCCACCAGCCTGGGTGACCCTGCTTCCCCAGTGTCCCCTCTGCCAGGCTGGTGGACTGCAGTATATACAGGTGTCACTGCACAGCCCAGTGGCCGTTCGTAGGCTGTGGTGGCTCTGGGGGAGTGAATGGCCCTGAGTAAGCTCTCTGCGTGAGGAGGGCTTGCCCTTCCTGGTTACAAAGACTAAAATGCTGCTCTTTAGGCCACAGGGAGGATTAAATGAGACCCTATAAGCAAAACATTACATTTAGCACCTGGCAAATTGCACATGCTCAGCAAATAAGACTTGCCTGCTCCCCCACCCCCACCCCCAGCACCAGCCCTACCCCCAGGCAATTTATCTGCAGCTCAGATTCCCTTGGCTCACCCATGTCTCCAGGGAGCTCCACTGAGATTTCTGTCAATATGAAGGTCAGCTTCAAATCCGGCTCTTGGAAAGACCTTTGAAGACTCTGGGTGTGCTCAGATCCTAAGTCAGCTCCCTGTAGCTGACCACAGATGCAGGGCAGCTGGGCGTGCAGATGGTCAGCTCATGTCCAATCCTCCACCGCCCTCTGCAGGTTCCAGCGCGACACTGCAGGCCTCGGTGGCATCCCTGTGTGCACAGGCCCAGGGCCCCTCTAGAGACGAGGCCCTTTACAGATGGAGACAGCAGGGCAAGGCCAGGTTTCTGAGGACGACACCCCACGGAGTAACACAGTGACATACTTGTCCACAAAGCACTTTAGGTTTCATGACCAGTCGGCCTTGCTGCTGTACTAAGCTCAGCAGGGAATTCACAGTCATTGCTCAGCCCTTAGGTCCTCACTTAAAAAACAAGTCTCAATGTTGTGCTATGCCCCAGAACATTCCAGTACATTAATTAAAGAGACCTGGGTGTATGTCCATGTAAATTATGATTTCTAAGGCCCTTCAGTTTTATTCATGCTGAAAACAGTCAGCTTATGCAGAATACGCAGAGGGAACGTGTGTGTGTGTGTGTGTGTGTGTGTGTGTGTGTGTGTGTGTGTGTGTGAATGTTTGGACATCATGGTCTCTCAAAATGGAGACTGGCTAAGATAGGGCAGGTATTAGCATTTAGTGTGATTAGGATGACTAATAAGCATTTTTCAAATGCCAGACAGGTGACAGTTCCATTTCTTAGTGGCATTAAGCTTGGACCTGTCTGGTAACAGCTGGGTGACTTATACAGTGAAAGTGTACAACAATTTTGCATCGTCCACCCAACACCACACAGTGATAAACTCACCAGAGGGAGCACCCAGAGGGGACGTTTGTCTTTCTCCTGTTCTCTATCCCAACCTCTGGAAATTAGGGGAAACCAAAGCAGAGATCACGAGCTCAGCCCTCACAGCACAGACGGGAGCGAAGTCCGATTGCTGCAGGTCTCTTACATAACTGGAGTTTCCAGGTCAAGTATTTATAGACTTAGAGTGCCAGAGAAGACTTTAAAGATTATTCTAGTAAAATGAAGAGGGAAGTGGCGGCCCAAGGTCACACAGATAGTCAGAGACAGAGCTGGGGTGAAGGCCCAGGTTCCTGGCCTGTTTATCTTCTACCTGATCTGACTGGATTAGCATCCTTTCTAGATGGAAATTACTCTGCCCTTAAATGAAGGTTTTTAAACCTAGTCTTTTTTTTTTTTTAAATGCACAAAGGTGGAAGGGAAAGAAATCTTGCCCACTGTAGTGGCTCAATCATTTGGTTGCTTGGCTTTTGGTGTTACAGAATAATCTTATTTTATGCAGCTTCACAAGACAGGATCCAATTAACCTCGATTTGTTTTATTCTGCATTCTCTCCAATGATGCAAAGGTGGCTAGAGGGCTGAATCACACCCATTGTCTCACTATAAATTCTGAGTATGGATCTGAGGTTATCATATGCTCATTGGTTTGAAGACAAGGCTCTGGAGAAAGGCACACAGATTTAGAGGAACTTTGGCTCAAGATTCTGGAGGTTCACAAGAATGCTCTTTGAAGCACAGACACTGTCAGCACTTGGGGTTTGCAGACTGTCCACAGAGCTGGGACACAGCACAAGCACTTCCTAAATCTACCTCAGATACGTGATTAAAACAAACATGAAATGATCCTTATTGCATATGAGCCACTTAGGCCTAAAAGTTCGGAATTTGCTCATCATTATGCTTGCAAATCATATTTTTGATCAAAATCTCCCAATGCATTCAATGTTCTCCCAACTGCCGTCTTGACAAATCAGCGTTCTCATCCTTCGACATTACAGATTCGCGTTCTGCAGGGCGTGCTCCCTGCTCCATGGAAGCTCCAGGGTAGCACAAGAAGGCGCCATAGGGGGCTTCTCTTCAGACCCTCAGAGACCAGGGCTTGCAGTTTTCTGACACAGCAGTATCACACTAGGAAGGAAAGACAGAAAACTCACTGCAGGGTCTGCCCAAAGCGAGGGGTTTGATGCCCCTGTCACCTCCTCCCACATGCCTCCTCCGCCCGCTGCCAACCACCATTCCAAGACCAAACACCACTCTGTGGTGGCAGCTGCTGGGGTTGCCCCCAGGGCAGGACCCCTTCATTCCCTAGTCATTGGTCTATTCCTGTTGTGCACTCCCGGGTGGCAGGCTCTGGACAGAGGAGAGACCAGCACAGACAAGGCCCCTTGTCTCATAGACAAGACTCAGAGGGGGACGCACAGTCTTTCTAAGGCACGCTGGTTCATGCAGCCAGCTGTCATGCAAATCCATCCAGGGGTTTTAAATCACTGGCGTGTTGTGACAGAGCAAAGGGGCTTGGATTAGAATCTTTGCTTTAGGTCTGGGATCTCTGCGGGGCTCGTTAAATCACAGAGTTCTGCATCAGATGGTTTCAGAGAGTGCATTCTGCAATCTGCGCAAACTTAGTTTCTATGCAGTCAGGCAGCCTCTCCTCTCAGGGGTTGGGTTTTGGGGAACTGTCTGTGTGGGGGCCACAGTGGGAAGGTTCTGAGCTATGGAAAGGCTGCTACAGGGCTGTGGGCGTCCTCACGGCTGGAAGCATCACAAACGGTCTGTGTGGTTCTCACCCCATAGCTAAAGCTACCAACACACCTGGGCTAGCCTGACTAGGGTCCCACCCCTCCTCATCCTCAATACTGAGGTCTGGGGGCTCTCTGCACCCTCCCTAATCCTGGAACACTTTGGGCCCATGAGTACCCACATCACCTCTAACCCCTAGCCCTATCACATTTCCTATCACACACACAGGAGGACATGCAGCTAGTTCTCAGAAAGAACAGGTTCTGCCAGCTCAACAGGGGCTGCCTTTGCAAAGCCCATGGCAAGGCGCCACTGTGTGTGCAGCACTGCTGGTTCTGAGGCCCGAAGCCCATCTCAGCATGGCCATCTCTCGCCAGCACCTCCATACAGGGGCTTCCCAAAGGGATTCCGTTTTGCTACAGACAGCTCCAAGGTGGTCCCGTTCACCATGTATAACACAACCAGCTGGTTTCCTAGAAGGTCCCAGGGCCCCTAGATATCCTCAGTCCCCGCATGGCTCATGGTAATCAGAGAACAAATGTGGGCTCATGGTAATCAGAGAGCAAATCAGCTAATTCACTCAGCCCTTTTATCCCCTTTCCAAAGTAACTCACACAGTGTGCTTAACAAACAAGGGTCTCAAAAATGCCAGCAATGGGCATTAAAGGTTAGGTTCTTCTGGCATTGTACCCATCGCCCTCATCTTTGTGACAGGTGATGAAATCTGGGAGGGAAAACACACATCCAAGAGCCCTTCTGCCCTGGGGCGGCCCAGCGACCAGCTCTAAGGTTTCTTGTTAATCTACAAGTTTGAGGAAATATCCCGCTGCATAGAAATGTGGGGGACAGTGCTTCAGCCTAAAGCCCACTTTCCTCCCTGCAGAGCCTTCCCCTTCGGTCAGGGTGCGGCCCCCTGATTGAGGGGGTGCGCAGAGGCTCATACCAGGGTGGTGAACTTGTCCCCACAGGCATTGCGGATCTTCTCTGGGGTGGCAGGGCTGTCGAGCCGGAAGAGTTTCTTGGTGTTATAATCTTTGTGCTGAGCTCGAGCCGCACGGATGGCGTCTTTGATGGCAAAGAAGATGGAGGAGGCCAGGAAGAGGGGTGGCTCCCCGACAGCCTGAGTGGACAGAGCGCAGGACAGGGCATCAGGCGAGGGTCCCCATCCTCCACCCAGGAGGGCCAGGAGGCCAGAAGTCCAGCCCGTGCCAGTGGGCCGCACCAAGCCAGCGGAAAGGCGATCAAAATTACCCAGCCAGCGTCTCCCCCTCCTTTGTACATTTCCTTTAACTCTATGTAATTTCTGATGATGACACCATGCAAATACAATTTTTGGTTCAGTTACACTGAATGATTATCTTTTACAGACAAACAAGTCTGAGGTGAGTCTGGAACCTTCCCTCACAGTTAGAATGTTGGGGGAATAACCCCCCTGCAACCCTACCAACATTCTAGCCCCGCACTTAGGCTCACAGCATCTGCTGCAACAGAGACGGGGTGACAGGCAGGGACTGAAACACTTCCTAGCATGGGCGGTTTGTCCCCCAAAGTGTAGGTGAGACACCACCTGTATCAGGAGCACAGGGGACACTTGGGAACCCAGGTCTACTGAATCCTCACTTCTAAGGCGGGTCCCAGAGCTGCATTTTCATAGGAGCCTTGGAGGTCCCCATCAAGCTGAAGTGCGGCGGCCAGGGGCAGAGGTCCCCAGGTGCCAGGCCTCCCACAGCACAGTCACCACGGGGTGAGCAAACGGTGTGCGGCGAGGGCTCCCAGTGCCAGTCTTCCTCCCTGACCTCGGGTGAGGGCGGCCAGCTTCATTCACTTCAACCCTTTTCATACTTACGGGGTAGGGAGGAAACGGAGGACAAATAAAACCCCCAGGTAGGCTGACTGAGCCCTAAGGTGGGGGCAGAAGTGAAGAAGGTGAACGCGGTGAGGACCCCAGGGTGCTGTATTTCTGAAAGCACACCCAGGGCCGGGAGGCAGGGAAGACCCCTGAGACACAGCAGGGTCGGGGGCTGCCCTGCACGACCGGGCTAAGAAATCCCCGCGAGCACCCAAGGGAGGGCCTTTCCGCCACATGGAGACGGCGGTGCCCACCCCCGACCGTGCTCCCCTAGGCCACACTGACCCTCTCCTCTCTTCCAGACAAGTCCTCAAGAACCCACACGGCTGGTGGCGGGAGCCCCGCATCACCCTCTGTGACCTCCCACGGAGCAGACCAGAAGGCAGTTGGGGCCGGGCGGGGTACCTTGGACGCATAGATGGCCTTCTTGTTGGGGCAATCCCGGAGCAGGGACACCCGGAACTCGGTGGGGATGCTGCCGAACGCGGGGATCTTGTAGGTGCCGGGGCCGCGGCTGTGCAGGCTCCCCTCGGGGGAGTAGTGCAGCTCCTCCAGGGTGAAGAGGCCCAAGCCCTGCACAAACGCCCCTTCCACCTGCAGGGCAGAGGAGACACAGAGACGCGGTCACCCCGCCTCCTCCGCCCCCACAGGCCTGCTGAGCCGCGCCAGAAGGGTCAAGCGCGGGAGCGTGACCTCCCATGACGACCTGCTGCAGGCTAGGTGGAGTGTCCCTCCACGTGGCCCCTGCAGAAATGGGACCCCCCAGCTGAGAAGCAAGCTAAGGGCTAAGGGTCTCGGGGTTCCACCTGTGTGTTGACCAGGACTGCGCACTTCTGAGCAGCCCCACAAGAAAGGAGGAATTTTTTGGACAGTGGATTCCAACCTTTGAGCTCCCAATGCGCCTGCCCTCGGGGAGGAAGCGGTCACAGATCTCTTTCGGGGCACCCGCCAGGCCGTGCTGGTCCACACGTTATACATGGGCCACAGCGGAACAAGCACATTCAGAGGGGACACCTGAGTCCAGGCTTCCCCGTGTGCGGTCTAGCTCCACACCTGCCCGTGTGGCCCTTCCCCAAATGGTAGCTGAATGAAGCAGCAGACAGAGACGAGGCCTGCTGTAAGCAGAGGGGTGATTTTCTACCTGAGGCTCGGCCTCCAGCCTCCGTTCCTCCCTCCAGCTCCTCCTGTTCCACCTGCTCTGCTGAACAATCTCCTATTTTCCAGATGATTTTCTTTGGGCCGCCCCTGACTCCTCTTGCTCACACCCATGTCTCCCCCACTGCCCTTCACCACCCCAGGCGGGGTAACTTTTACTTCCTAGAGCACGAAGGCTGACCCCAGTGGAAGAAGACTAAGGGAGAAACTTACTTCAGACCCCGCTGCCTGGCCATCCACCCCAAACTCGAGCCCCGCTCCCACTGTGCCCCCCCTCACACTGGGTTCATCTCGCCCCGGGGGGTCTGTATGCGCCCTCCACGTCAATCACACGGACTGGCCTTTCGCCTGGCGAGCAGGATGGGTTCTCGTCTAGCTAAGTCCCCTCCCAAGGGAGACTCACTTGGAAGCACTACTACTTGGATCCACCACTTGGATCTGCTACTCACTTGGATCCACTACTATCCAGATCTGCTTAAAAATGACATGGGGCAAGATGCCGCGGGTGACCTTGGGGGGACGGGCACTGGTCCATCGCCACCCTGGGAGCCCAGGAGTCTCACCTGTCCGATATCAATGGCAGGGTTCAGGCTGGACCCAACGTCCATGACGATGTCTGTGCGGAGGTTCTGTGGTGGACAGGAACACAAGAGTTTGTGGAGAGGGGTGGGTGGAGCGACAGCCAGGTCTTGGGGCCCCTTGGACTATTCTACGCCCACCCCAACAGTACTTTCCCTGCAGAGCAGCCTGAGCCACATGGGCGGGCACGTGCCCACGCCCACAAGTCCCCACCGCACCATCGCTACTGGGGTTTGCCTTCTTAGCAGCTGGCAAGGGGTGGGGAGCAGCAGAGCTCCCTGTCCTCAGAAATAGCCCTGACCCGTGAGTAGCAAGGGCAGGTTCCCAGGTTCTTGGTGTTTCAAACCTGAGTCTAAATAGCTTGTGTAAGGAAGGGGAGCTCTCTGCTGAGGCTGACCCCAGCTCACCCCGTTTTTGTAGGACCTGTAGTTAATAATAACTATTACCTTTCAAATAACTGGAAAAAAAATAACAAGAATATGTTGCGACTGGTGAAACTACTGAACTTCACTTTCAGTGTGCATAAATAGTGTTTTACTGGAACACAGTCACTTTTGTTCACATCTATCCTAGTTTGTGGCTATTTTTGTGCCACAATGATAGAGTTGAGTAGTTGAGGGAGAGTCTTTGTGGCCTCAAAAGCCTAAAATCTCTCTTCTCTGGTCCTTTCTAGAAAATCTGCCGGCCCTCATGTGAGGCATTATCTTCCCAACTAGAAGGACCGACTCTATCAACTACTGGTACTATAATTCAGTTACTTCGCTTTTCTCCCCCTGCCCTCCCACTACTGAATTTTACAAACTTCTTACCTTTTGATCTCCTGTTAAGCAGTCAATTTCCACCTCCGAACAAGCCACCCCGTAGGAGAAGTAGTGGAAGGGATTCCCTGTGTTGGTCTCAAAGCTGTAGCCAAGGTTGGGTGTTCTGGGGCAGGAAGAGAACATGCCCATGAATACCCCCGGCACACACACACAGCTTGTTCCACAAAATCTAAACACGCCAAGGTTTTGTTTCTTCACTCAGCTGTTTTCCACGTGTTTTGATTATTTTGAACCTGTTAAAGAAACCCAGGTACTTGGGCACACACTGTCCTTTGTCTGCTCTGGCTGCCAGCGCTCCTGATGCGGGTCCTTCTGTACAGCCGTGCAGTGTGGCGCATCAGCAGGCTAGGCCCACGCGGCACGAACAGAGGTGACAGATCTTCCTGAGCTCCCGAGGTGTGTGACAGTCACACTCCAAGGGGTCTACCGAGTCAGAAGTCAGGCCTTCAGAAGCACAGCCTTTACCTGTGCTGGCTCCCAGGAAGGTTACAGAAGTGCACCTGCTCATGGAAAGCGCTTCTTTCTCAAGGTGAAAGTTAACAAGGTCTGTAAGCCGAGCCAGCCTGTCTGAGCCTCTGAGCTGCCCCATGCCTGCACTGGTCCTCCTCACTGGCCTTCAGGAATGCTTGGAGGAAAGTAAAAGCAGATGCTCCCTTCCTCATTTTTTATTTTTCAATACCGAGTATCTTACACAATTCTAATTTTGCATGAGTGTGCGTGCGTATTCTCACACCCAGTTTATTGTACTCTGTAACTATGTTATTCTACAATTACACAGAAAGAATGTGAGTTGCTATGACCAGAATCTGCATGAAAAAAAAATCAATACAAGGCTGAGAGAAAAGGCCTTTCCCAGGAGAATTCACCATCTCCTCTAGCCTCTGACTGCACCATCTTCAGCCGGGTTCTTTAGGTAACCCCAGTTTTATCAACTCCAAAAATGCAATAGGAACTTATGAGAAAATCTACTCTAGTTTGTGTTTGTGTATGTCAAATACTGCAGGGAGCACTGGCAAACAGTCTTTACATACATGAATTTTTCTCACATGGGCTTTTTAAAGTGAACACTATACTATTTTCTGAATTCATTGCCTGGGAAAAAAAGGTGCTTGTTATATTTCCCAGAGCAAGCTAAAACATTCTAGCTGACAGCAAAGACGATGGCATCCTTTTACAGCATCTAAATGAGATGGGCAGTCACTAGCTCTTCCTGCAGCTACTGAATTTGAAAGTTGCAGAAAATAGGTGCCCTCTACTAAATCTTACTATAAGTTCCACTGAATTCTGCAATTTTTTGACAAGGCCACATGCTCTATCTAGACCCCCATCTAACTCTTTGAAGGCAAACCTCCATAGAGAAAGCCCATGTCAGTACAAAGTGACCCACAACCGTAACTCAGAACTCAGGCCACTGGCTCCGGCAGGGGCACGCTGGGGGAGGAATGGCAGGGATTTGCAGCCATGTGTCATAAATGAGGACACAGGTTCAGAGAACAGTACTGATGTCCCCAAGTGAAACAGCCCACAGTGAGAGCAGCACTAGAACACGGGTCTTCTGACAGGCAGCTCACGCTTTCACCTCCTTGGCACCGAGTCTAGTAATCCCACATATTTTAAGACACCTTTCATTTCAAATTAGTGTCAGTCCTATGAAGAAATAAGAATTTTGGGGCCTCCCTGGTGGCACAAGGGGTTAAATCTCAGCACTATGAAGCTATCGGCAGCCACTACAGCATGAGTTCGATCCTTGGCCCGGGAGCTTCCAACATGGCTCAGCAGACCTCTCCTGCCTCGCCCGCTGCTCCCCTCAGCAGTGTGCTTCAGTAGATCCGCCTGTTCTGTTACCCACTCTGTCTCTGGTGAATCCCCTCAGACCCCCCCCCCCCCGCCCACCTCTGGTCTAGACCCCAGCTTTTGCATGTATAAATAAAATAAATCTTAAAAAGAAAAAAGGAAAGAAAGAAAGAATTTTAGTGAAACTGCTCTCTTCTGACCACAGGCTGACGGAACTCAGTGTGGAGGGGGCTGGGGCGGCTAGGATGAGAGCTCTGTGAGACAGAGGAGATGGGCACCATACTTACTTATAAAACCCAGTAGCAGACAAGCTCACCGCATTCATGTAGGCAGCTGTGACCTGAGGAGAGGAAATGGCCACCAGGAAGGAGTGAGCACGGTTCCAGAACTCTGACCCAGCACCAAGCTTTCAGGAGCCTGTCCACCGCATCCGGAAGTCAGCTCACCCTTCTTAGTAGGGACGCACGTCCACACCTCTCCTCAGACCCTCACCCTCCGCGCCACACCTTGTCCCCAGCACCTGGAGTGTGGAGGCCTCAGAACTGGCCTCCGAGCCTCGCGTCATCCTCCCGTCCTGGGCGGCGTCCTCCTAACACCCCTCGCTGCCCTGCTCTGGAGCGTCACACACCATCACCACTCCCACATCCCCACACCTCTGTGGCTTCACTGGTGTGGCTCCTCCGCCATCTCCACCCGCTCCCGTTCTTCCCGCAGTGACCGGCTCAAGTTCGCCTCTCCAGCCACCTCTGCTCTGGGACCGCCGTCCACCCTGGCCAGCTGCCCTCTAGAGTGCGTGTTTGATACTTAACATAGTAACCTTGTGCTTTATTTAAACTTTCCTGCTAATAAAGCTATCCTTCCAGCTAGCTGTCTAGCTTATCTCCTTAACTACGGGATACCTTTTTGGTAAGCCTCGCACTAGCCCAAGACTAAGATTTAATTTGTTAAGTCTGATGTAATAGCATAATAATCATCACAAGCTACCCCTTTATTGTGTGCCAGATGCTACTGAGTACTTAGCATACATTAACTTACTGAAGAGTCAGTATGACCTTGTAGTATCAGTACTATTATCACTGTACAGATGAGAAAACTCAAGGTTTAGAGAAAGAATTTCTCTAGGATCCTTATCATATATACATGTGTATAGTCTATATAGTGTAGTATATACACATAGCGTGTGTATATATGTACACACACACACATATAAATGTACATGGTGGTGGAGTTGTAATGACTTGTTTTTCACTACAGTACAGACACCCAAGAGATTTGGTGCCTGACATCTCCTGATCACACCCTTTAATAATGACCTTCGTTGGAGTTTTTCCAAATGCCAGACCATGTGACCAGAGCTCAGGTCAACATACTGTAAAGGCCATTGTTGAAAACATTAACCTTGCCAGCAAATCCACACTAAAATCCAAATGACCAGAATCCACCTGCACTTACTTGGTATTTATGTGTGTGGTAGCTCAGAGCATGGAAGGGAAGGAGAGGTGATATGAAGCTTCAAAAACAAAGTCACAGAGAAATGGCCTATTTTCTGTGACTCTATGGGGGGTAGACTATAGTATATGACCTGCTTCTTGGGAAGTTGCATTTTATGTGCTACTACTGCACCTATTTCTCCCATTCCAATACCAGGGGTGGTGAAGAAGGGCCACCATTGATATTACTGCTTGAAGTAATGCTGAAGTCTCCCACCAGAGACTTCCTTGCAGCTTCCCTCTGAGGGCTTCTGATACACAGGCCTCTGCTCCAGAAGCCAGAGAACTGGGTTCATTCTTATTATGAGTGTTTGCTCTGTCAGCCCTAAAAATCACAGGAGTGACATGAACTCTTGGGTTACATTTTCCCTCCTTCCTCACAGATGGAATCTTGGCAGACCCAGACTCCAGAGCCAGTTAAGGGGAGAGACAGATAGAAGAGGAGAAGGTAAAAGAAGACCATGCTCAGTGGGATGTGTGGCCCCCATGAGCCAAGACTTCACAGCAAAGCATGTGCAACAGTCACTCCATCTTCTCAGGCTCAGAGCAGTCAACTCCCCAATCCCTATAGATCCTGGATTGAAAATTTTTCCTCAAAAAGAATGTGAAAATTCCTCAAAATTTTTTCTCAGCTATAAAAGCCGTAGAGAAAGGGACCCACAAAGGCGGAATCAAATAGACCCCTCAACTGCTCTTTGCCTGGGACTAGATCATCATCTCCCGTTCCTACTCAGAACACACGCAGGGGCCTGCTCTTCCTTTCCCTCTTGTTTACAAAAGCAACTTGGATCCACTCAGACTTACCCAATCTTTCCAGGAGCCACTGGGATTCTTCTTCTTGAAGGGTTCCAGTCTTTTCAGGATCGTCTGACAAGCTTCCTAAAGAAGACATCCCACACACACCAGACACATCAGTGCTCTGCAACTCCCTGCCCAGGTAAAACCCCAAGAGACCCAGCAGGGGCACCCCCCACCAATAACGTGCCCCAGTGCCACTCCAGGCTTGCCACCCTCTCAGGAATGACAGTCCAGGCTGGAAGCCACAGGACCCAGCCAAAGGGACCAGCACTGGCCTTTGATTGAAGAGCACTTCCCGGCCCAGTGCTTAGGCTACCAGAGGGTGATACGTCTGGGGGGCGCCCACGGAGGTGCCTTCTTCCATCAAACTTCTTTGTGATTACATCCCAATATGGGAGGAGAAGAATAGGACCTGGCCGACCCCACAATCAGATTCCAGACTCAGCCCACTGTCTCGTGGCCATTGCAGGTTCTGTGACCAGTGTCATTGGCGTGACCAGTGAAATACAAGGAGGATGTCTTCCCAGAATGCCCTGTGTTCCTCCAGCACTTGTCCTCTGCTACTCGCATCCTCCTGGCTTTGAGGGAAGTGACTATTCTTAGGCCTCTTTTTTTGCTTTGCATTTGGAGAAACAGGAGTTTCTTATCCCCTGGATAAGGCAGCCAAAGACATGGCTATCATCAAATGGTTCTAGCTCCGCCCCCCCAGAGACCTCTGGGCCCAGCGCCCAAGTCTCCTTACGTAGACAGCCTGGCCATTGATGTCGGTGCTGACGGAGGCAGCTGTGGGAGAGGTGTTGGGCACGGTGTTCGTGCTTGTCTCGCTGATGAAAATGTCCGAAGTGGGGATGTTCAGAACTTTGCTGGCCACCTGAGAAAAGAGAAAATATCACCCTCTAGGAAAGCACTTGGCATGGGGTTCAGCTGCCTTCCCCCCAAGACAGGATTCAGGTTCACTGTTTACTCTTATAAGAAAATAATTTTGTAAACTAGAATCCTGTTGAGACTGAACTCTGAATTGGAAGCAGCACTTTATGGAACAGTTAGGTTGGCTAAAAAAAGTCATATCCCTAGTGGTGACGAAAGTCCTTTGAAAGCTAAGCCTGAATTTGCAAAGAATCCACTCTGGCCAGTGCCATGGGCCCAGCAGACATGAGGACACGCCAGCTGTATCATGCTACCCTCACCGTGTGGGGGGAGTGAGCTACCTTGTACATACAGCACACGAACTTATTTATGCACAGTCACAGAGGCCCAGAATGTCAGGGACAGAAGTGATCTCAATGACCACCTGACCAACCCCTTGCACAGGTGAGGAAACTGAGGCCCAGGAGGGATGGGGAAGATTTGCCCAAGGTGACATGTGAGTGGGCAATAATAGCACCATGGCAGGAGCCTAGATCTGCCTCTGCTTCTGATATGTCCCAGCCTTCCGTTTCTCACAGCAGCTTCCCTCCCGCAGACACCGTGGTGCTAGACAAGACCCCTCGTCTCTGGCCGCTCACCTGGACCATCTTGGTGTGGAGACCCTGGCCCATCTCGGTGCCCCCGTGAGTCAGCAGCACGGAGCCGTCCGTGTACACGTGGATCAGGGCCCCGGCCTGAGGGAGAATTAGCAGACACAAAATGTGATAAATTCCAACTCAGTTCAAGACTTGAGCACAAAATTTGAAAAATCTAACTCAGTTCAAGACTTGAGCATCAGCGCTCAAGGGAAAAAAAAAAAACAGCAGCAGCAACATTTGGGATAGAAACCCTCGACAAAAATTAAAGCAGTATAAATCTCAAGATTTAATGATTTAATTATATACACCTTTCATATTTTGCAAACTTTATTCTGTGTCTCCATCATCAAAGGAAGGTAAGTCAAAGATGTCTGCCCTCTACCCTGCTACGGCAGAGAACCTGCCCCTGGTTCTACAATCAGGAAGGTCCGAACTTCCCATGACGGTGGACAAACAGGAACTGCAAGTTCAACTTCACTTAAATGGCCAAGAGCTCCCCCAGCCAACTCTGTTACCAGTGACCGGGGCTCCCCCTTGTGGTAATCAGAGGGAAAAAGAGAATGTACTTCCAGCACAGACAGACAAAATCATGTAAAGCAATTACCTGATTCAGAAAAGAAAGTGTGAAGCTTATTCCAAACTTGGTAGGAATTATGCTCAATCCTCTCTTTTTCCAACAATTCTCCCTGGAGGAAAAGGAACATTCTTATAGGAGTTTCTCGGCCATATTTAGGTCAGCTTGGACATATCTCCAGTCAACATCTTTGTAAATTCAGAACAAGGCATTTAATTATATATTCCTTCAAATTTTTTTCTCATTCTCCCGGCCTAAGGAAGCTTTCCATGTAGCTGTCATAACTGAGCTGTGTCCAGTTGCGCAGACAAAGTGAGAAAGGGGAGAATTGGGGTTCTAAGTCATCCAGTGCAGCTAGAACAGGGTCCAGCCCTGAGGGGCTGCACTCCCCTCTCTCCTTCCCTGAATGGAATTTGGATTCCACTGAATTCTGGGTTGGAGTGCCCAGGGGACATTGTACTCGGTCACCCCAGGGAGGAGTGGGGGCTTACTGAGGATGACAACACCCTGTGCATGATACTTGGTTATCCGAGGAAGACAGAGCCTGCATAATCATCCCTGCTGCGCAGATGACACTGAGGCCCAAGAACACAGAGACACTGGCCAGGTCACTTTATAGTGTCAGAGGAGGCTCATCCCACGGTGCTCTTAGTGCTGCGGCTGTTCTCGAGAACATGAAGTGCCCAGAAGGCAGGCAAACGTGTGAAGATGAAGCTTGCTGTCGGACTTGGATGCAGAGTGCAGGCTGCAGGCCCACAAGGCGCCCAGCTATAGATCACGTTAGGATCTTAAAGAGATGGTAGCTGAGGATGTTTTCGCAACTTCAGCAGCCTCATAGGTTCAGCAGCCTCATTAAATGATCAGCTTTGTCTTTGAGTTGAGCAAAAAGGCTGCTGAATATGAAACCCAAGGCGGCATCAGAGTGCCACCCTCAGGCACTTACCTGTTGAACTTCTCCACCTCGCTCCTCCGTGCCTGATACTGAGAATTGGCCAGGCACTCGTCCCAGCACCTGGGCAAGGTGAACCCCTCAAGCTTCTGGTTGAAGTGAGTCAGGTCCCCTTCTTTGTACATGTTCTTCCTCCGCACCTTCCCAAGGAGAGAGACACTGAGGCATTGCAGGTGAAGAGAGACAAGGGGTGTGGGAGGCACCAACTAAAGTTAAGCTTTCAGGGCCTCCCTGGTGGCACAACGAGTTAAGCACAACACTATGAAGCTGTCCAGAGCCACTGCAGCACGAGTTCGATACACGGCCAGGGAGATTCCCACATAGCGCAGCAGACCTCTCCTGCCTCTCCTGCTGCTCCCCTCAGCAGTGTACTTAAGTCAATCTGCCTGTTCTGCTCCCCATTCTGTCTCTGGTGAGTTCTCTCGCTACTCCACACTTCTGGGCCTACAGCTCAGCTCTTGTATGCATAAATAAATAAATAAATCTTTTAAATAAATAAAGTTAAGCTTTCAGCCCCCTCAACAGCACCTGCCTGTCCTCTGCTTTTGCCCCACAGGAGATTCCTGGACACAAAGCCGCTGTCCCCTCCAGATGGGCTAAGCCACCCTGACTGTGCCAGCTTACTTCCTCTGCAGGCAGCCCGCAGGTCTCTGCCACTTCGGTCATCCAATACTCAGCGATGAGCATCCCCTGGGGGCCCCCAAAGCCCCGGAAGGCAGTGTTGGAGGCCAGGTTGGTCTTGCACAGCCGCCCAGTGCCCCGGATGTTGGGAATTTTATAGCAGTTGTCCATGTGGAACAGAGCACGTTCCATTATCTGAAACAGGAACCAAAATGGGAGAGAACAGTGTTGATTTCATGGGCTCCCCTGAAAATGGATTTCAGGGGCAATGGCCCCCTTACTGCACTCCCAGCCTTTCAGATCATTTAGGGTGACTGGATTGTAGTAACAGTGGTGTGACACTTAAAAGTTTAGTAAAAAACATAAAATTACATACTTCAAGTAGATGGGCTTTGATCTGAATACCTCGGTGAAATTGTTTTAAAGAGTAAACTTACTTAAATATCAAAATCACAGAAGTATGTAATGTAGAAAATGACAGTGGTGCTCCCTTTATCCCATCCAATCCCTGCTGAGTGTGTGTTCTTTCAGGGTTTTCCCATCATATATCATCACACACCCACACGTACACACACACACTGACATCACACACACACACCACGCCACCAAACGCTGCATAAAGTCTGGTAACTAACTTTTTACTTGCTTGGCAAAACTAAATTTTATTTCGCTTGCATGCCAAAATGACTCGAACAAAAAGGATCAGAAGTAATACCATGATCTCTGTGCTTTAGAGATTAACCCAGGGTGGAGAACCTGAAGGTGCAGACCAATCGGGAGGCAACCGGCGAGAAGTGAGGAAGCCCGTGCCTGCGTGTGAGGGCGGCGGGGGCACGCCTGTGACCTCCCAGCCACCCCTGGCACGTAGCGGGCAGGTCCAGCTTACACTCTGGGACAGATCTATGGTGTTCCCGGCATTGCTGTAGTGCTCCACCTCCAAGGCCACAACCTTCCCCGTCTTCATGAAGCCAACCTGACAAAAAAAGAGATTTCTCAGCAGCCCCTCCCTCTGGCTAGCTCTGACTCTCCCCTCCCGTTTTCTACTGGTGGAAATGGAAAGATCAAGACCACACCATGAAGAAAAGGTGAGCTCAAGGGATCCCAGGGCCAAACAGGTAAGAAAGGGAGGAGCTAACAGCTCCCCAGTGACAGCCCCTGGCTCCCTAACCTCCCCACAGTCCTTCTTCCTTCTACCTGCTCCCAATTTCTGCCTCCACCAGCAGGAGAAAGAACATTGATCAAGAGCGGCCAGGAGAAGAGAACTGGTAAGAGAAACAGAGACAGGTACCAGAGACTCCTCACAGCTTCTGATCAGCAAATAATACAGTTACACTCTGCACCCACATGGGGTGCTTCTACATCCTGAACCTTATGGAACCATCAAAACAAACCCTGACAGGCCAATCACAAGGAAGGAAACTGGGCCTCAAAAGACCAAGTTACTTTCTTGGGGCCCACAAGGATTTGGGAATGAGAGAAATACAATCTCTTTGGGAATTCAGTCATGAAACACAGTCAGGAGAGGTCAAAGGGGAGATGTGCCAAGGCAGCAGGGAAGAAAGGAAATGGACACAACCAGAACAGGAAGCGGTTACCCCAAGAAGCCCAGAAAAGGGACTGCCCCACAGAAAGGGTCTGGCCGACCTGGTGCCTGTCCTAACGATTTATGCCTGTCCAGGCCCTTGGAAGTTTTATTTAAAAATCCTTCTGATTTGTACGGCAGACTGCGAGCACGAGAACAGGAGCCACCCTATAGGGTGTACTGGCCCCAGACCTGCTGACAAATCTTGTTTCTGAGCCGGCTTAGACAAGGCTGAGATGAGGACCGCAGCCAATCCAGACAAGGCGTGACCCCACCCTGTGACATCACCTGTGGGTGGCCTGCCAGCTCCCCTAACTTCCCCACCTCACCCCGCCACATTGCTGTCGGCCCATCTGAATTTCTCTCATTCTCATTTCTTCTTTGAACTTCTCCAGGTAGTCATGGAAACAGTCTGGATCTCTGGATCCAGTCAGGACATCTGGCTCTTTGCCCCCAGTTTCCTCAGTGAGATGCCCGCCCTGCACAGCCCCCTGATATCTAGAACCTTGTATCTGGCCAAGAAGGGGTGTCTGCCTCCTGTTATCAACATGTCCTCATCGCGGTCCAGCATGCAGCGCACGGGGCGGCCAGTCCTGAGGGAGACACAAGAGGTAAGAAAGCTGGGAGTGTCCACAGCAGCCCAGCTCTGGGGGGCTCAGGAACGAAAGCTGCAAGGAAGTTTCCTTCTCCACGCACACAGGAAGCAGACCCAACCTGCCCCGCTCTGCGGTCTAAATGCTCAGTTGGACAAAGCAGGTCTGCCTGTGAGTTGTGGCCTCCTTGCCTTTGGGGGTCTCAGTGTCAGGTAGGGGAGACACGAAACCTTGACATGAAACATCAGAAAGCAAAGAACCAGGTGATGTTACCCTCCCCGCCATGCACAAGAATTCTAAAATAAGAGCCAGAGAAAATTTAAAGGAAGAGGAATCTACTTCCCAAAGGGGAAATCCAGAAGGCCTCCCTGGCAGAGGCTGCCTATTCTTCCCACAGCCCGCTTGGAGGACTCACTTGTGTGCAGCCAGGGCCACAGCTGTGGACACCAGTGTGCTCCGGGTCTCCTTCCCTCCAAAGCCTCCTCCCATTCTCTTCACTCGGACCACAATCCGATTTTCTGGAACCCCCAACATTTTTGCAACAAAGGACTATGGGCAAAAGAGAAAAACTTGTACTGAATGAGTTATCTGGGCCTTTTTCGGATCTGAGTTGGAGCTGACAGGCACAGCCTAAGAGCAGCTGTGAATTCTGAAGTCCCCTGATTTGAGAAAACACCCACACGCGCGCACGCGTGCGTGCACACACACACACACACACACACACACACACACACACTCAGCCCTGGGCAGTGGTCCTGGGGCCAGCGCTCACAGTCACTGCAGGCTGAATGAAGACACTGTTTTTATCTAGAGGGGCAAGCGCGGGTCACAGCACACTTCAGAGCCAAAACTCATTTCATCTGGCCGGGGCTGGGAGGTCACCGGGTGGGAGCAACTGCCCGAAACACTAGCAACCACCCTCCCACTACAGACGGGAGAGAAATGGGGGGTCTTCGAGCTGCTCCCTGTGGCGATTGCTGAGTCCAACCCCTTCAAGTTACAGATGAGGCCGTGGAAGCCAGACATGAGCGCTCAAGGCCACACGCGCGGGATGAAGGGAGCTCGCACGTGCTCGGCTCTGCCCAGTGTTGACACCCAGCTCATCACCCACCACCTCACCGGGTGCCAGCTCAGCGGAGAGGACACTGGGGCTCAGACCGTCTGAGCTGGCAGCAGCGGTGCCAGTTTACTGGTGACAGGGTCTGGCTCCGGGGCCACAACTCTCAAGTCACCGCTGGGCCAGCCCAGACCCCCTTCCCCATCGCCCACACCACCGCTCTGTCCTGCCCAAGCTTCCTCGTGCCCCCCAGGACACTTGCCTGGGTCTTCATGGTGTTCTGTGTAGACACAAAGAGTTCCATCTCCCCTGACTCTCTTTTGGGGACAGCAATGCTGCAGTGAGTCTCCAGGTAGAAGTGTTCTTGGCCGCCGATGTACAGCTCACCTGGGGAAGCGGTAAGACCCCACAGTGAGCCCCTTGCTCAGAGAGGGGAGGCGGCTTACGGAGAGAGCGCACGGCCACGTGCCCTGCACAGAAACCCCTGCTGTCAAGGAACCCGTGGTTCTCCAACTGGGCTAAGGAGCGACTTAGTCTTAGCCATCTGGGAGCTGAACCACCCCCCCCACCACCCCAATAAAGAACCCAAACAACACTGAATACTCTCTTTGCACTGCAACCAGTAGAAATCAAAGATTTTCAAACTATGATTGTAAAATGTTGGAAAAGATAAGAAGGAATTAGCAGATGTGATTAGCAAGCCGAAAATAAGAGCATCTTCCAGAAGCTGCCAGGCCTGATGGAGGGACTTAGTAACTTAATGATGTACAGCAGCCTTGTCCTAGGCTGAGAGCTATGCCCCTATTTTCACACTGAGATGGGGAGCAGAGAAGGGGGAGGGGACAGAGCACCAGCTGAGGCGAGTGAGGACCCCCTTCAGGCCAACGGGGAACACAGGAGTTTGTATGATTAGAGGCCGGCAGACCCAAGGCCAGCCACTATGGCCCTTATCTTCCCTAGAGTCTCCCAAATCCAACAAACTATCTTCTCCCTAGAATCACTCAGGCATTTCCAGCCTAGAGACAGGTGACTAGAGATTGAAATGCCTGAAGTTCTTTCCCAGTCAGCCATGTATTATTATGTTACCTTCTGTCAGGAAATCATTTCCCTGCCCCAGGACTTAAGGTATGGCTCTTGAATTTCATTGCAGCATGGTGCAGGTGTACCTGAAACAATGTTATCTGCTTCCGAAAACCCCTTCTTGAGGTCCCCTTTCTCAATCTTCAGCTCGGGTCCATAAAAGGAGTTGTTATTTATAGCATCCTGAGGGTCAAAAAGAAGCTTCAGTGACTTGGCTTTCAGGGGGAGGAAGGTGGTGTCCAATAGGGAGAAGAGAAGCTCTTAGAATTGCTGCTTCTTTGCACATGCATCTCTTTAAGATTAGACTTACAGGAAATTCTTATGTAGCCTAGGGCATCCTATTCCTCCATTTCCCCAGATATAGGTGGAAAACCCTGGATTTGAAGAAAAGCAAAATCCTCCAGGAATCAAATTGAACTGAAAAATGGGGAGACAGAATTCAGTCTGATCGCTAAAGGTCTGAATCCAGGATCACAATGAAAAAGGCTTCATAGGACCACACAATTCCAGGGCTGTGAGAGATTTAAACACCTTTCCGGTCAAATCCCACCTGCTGTTCTAATCTCCCTTTAAGGGGCCTAACAAAGATGGCTTCAGGGACAGGGAGCTCACCCCTCTCTCAGGCAGCCCATTCTCAGTTACCTCCATTGTGATGATAGCTGGGAGATCTTCATAGGTGATTTTCACCCCTAGAGCTGCTCTCTGTGCATGTTCTGGGGTGTCAGCGACCACAGCACCAATGATGTGCCCCACACAAGTCACCTAGGAACAGAGCCAAACTGTTAAAGGACATAACATGTTCCTCGTGAAGCAGGTTATTTTGCTGTTCAAAGCAGGCAAAGGAAGTCCTGTTCCCACTGTTTCCTAGTAAGGCACATTTTAGGAGAGCCCTGGGGGCTTTGCATATCCTTAGCCTGCTATTTGGGATTATGTACTTCTTCATCAGTATTTAGAATCAGCAGAATAGAACTTGGAGATCACAAACTTGCTTCATCTCAGGGGCCAATGCCGATCATTCAATGGCAGCCTGTTGAGAAAATGTCCAGGATACAATGTGGTGATTGATCAGCGCTATCTGCCACGAATAACCGATTGGGAGGTTTGGCACCATGAAATACATCTGTCAGTACGGATCTGCTCCAACACCCTTGTCCTTCATTCATATGAAGAGATGGAGACCCAGATGGTAAGCTCACAATTGGCTCTCATGATCCCAATCTGAGACCCTTTTCTTTCCACCACCTTCTCTTTTCCAAAGTATACCTAAAGTTTCTCAAATGCAACAATATGTCTTATACTCCATTAGACGTCCCAGAATAGTAGCTTCCAAATGCTGGTTCTTAGCCTTGCTCATAAACCAACGTTTTTGTTGTTGTTAGATTTATAGCAATAATGATGGTTATTTCACTTTTATTTAATAATTAAATTCTAGTAAAAGCTTAATGGATCTTCTCCAGGGATATTTTTTTCTAACATCTCCCCACCACCCCTCACCTCACCCTGCCTCAAATAAATAACAATGAAAAGTCCTACTTATCACTTTGGAATATGAGGTTCCTGACAATAGGAACCAATACTTAGCAGGTCTAGCTCTGATATTATCTCTTGAGAACCCAATCAAATTACTGACTTAATTAGTTCATACAGTGGTTGGTGAACCTGGCTTATTCTCCCTAACCATAATTCTTTTTTTTTTTAAAGATTTATTTACTTATACACACAAGCGGGGGTACAGGCCAGAGGCGTGGGGCGGCGAGAGGGTTCACCAGAGACAGAGTGGGGAGCAGAACAGGCAGATCAGAAATACATTGCTGAGGGGAGCAGCGGGCGAGGCAGGAGAGGTCTGCTGCACCATGTGGGAATCTCCGCGGCTGGGCTTCGAACTCGCATTGCGCGCTGCCAACAGCTCCACAGGGCAGCGCTCAACCGCTGCGCCACCGGGGAGGCCCTCTCTAACCATAATTCTAACAATGCTTCTGGAAGCTCTAAAAGTCTACCAGCATTTTGTTCTGCCAAATACTCTTTCTTTTGGAGTCCTTGTGTCTCGTGGTTAGTTTTTATTCTCTATCACTTTTACATAATAAGGTGAATTTGCCCTTCAGAAACTCCTACTCACCTCTAATTTGGAACATTAAACCTGTATTAAAATTATAAAATGACTGTCTAAGAATTATTCTGTAAGAACATGGATTTTTATAACAGCTGTCTCGAATGTTTGGAAACTTTGTAATTTTGGCTGAACTCTATATATAGTTGAAATCAATAGAAGAAACTTCATGTAAGTGAATTATCCATACACAGACTAGTGGTATTGTGGCTTCTTTTCTCATTAAGTTGTGAATGTATTCTTATTTTCTTTTAATAAAGGATTTTATTCTTTTACTCTTAAGAACACAATTATTAGTTCAAATATAATCACCAGCCTTGTTTTAATGTCACTTGGCCAGGAATCAGTTTATTAGGAACAAACAGCAGTCATCAATTAGGTAAACAAGTAAACATTAAGTTAAAATTAAAAAGTACTAGCAGGCAAATGTATACCTTTACTGATTGCCCTAAATCCTGGCCAATGGCATTATGACCACAGCATGTGCAAATGTATAACCTTTCAAGATCAGGGATTTGGAAGAATGAGCAGAAATCAAAACTTAAAGTCTCCCCCACTACTGGTTTTTGCATAGAAAACATAGAAAAAATACATCATGAGGTCTCCAACAACCCGATAACTTCATATAAAGAAAATTCAAGACATACCTCATCGTTCTCAAAGACTGACTCATCACCATAAATCCCAGTTTTGTTACTCCCAGGAATATCATCAGCAGAGAGAAAGCACTCAAACCCTGGCACCTTCTTAGCTTCTGAAAAATCTATGGACCTGCAAGAAGGGGCGGGTGAGGGGTCAGGCCAGAAAGCTGGAGTGGAAGACACGCCAAGTCACTAAATTGAACGACTCTGTCCTCATTTTCACAGCTTTTCTTCTGCCCTCAGCCCTCTCTTATCTACATTCTGTCCTGTCCTATCCTATCTTATCCTAGCCTAGCCCAGCCTAGCCTACAAATGTTGGCTAAATGCTCACATATGAAGGCCACTGGGCTGAGTGCTGCTGGGGATACAAGATGAACAGGACAGGCCCATGGACTTTGCATTAGGCCCTGCTCTGGTCTCCAAGGCCAAGGGAACCCAATCACAGTGACCAGTGTTCATTCTGGAGAACTACAGCTAAAACCCACATCTCAGTTAATACCCAGCCAGAATCACAATAGTTTTAGGGTGGACCACCACCTGCCCCTCTAGAGTGAGAGGCTCAGGATGAGCCCATTATCTCCACGTCTCCAGTGCCTGTCAGGGTGCTCCCTACGCCCTCCTCCTGAAGAGCATCTTCACACTCACTTGATCTTGGCATGGGCCCGGGTGCTGGTAACCAGCCGGAGGGACAGCTCATTGTCATAGCGAGGAATGTCGTCACAGTACACAGCCTCCCCGGTCGCCTGCAGGTTGGCGGACAGGTGGGGCAGGGGCCGGCCCACCATGTCTTCCGCAGACTGACCCTTGGGCACCTCCTGGAACAACACGGTGACCAGTCAGGCTGAGCTGCCAAGGACACGGTTCCCTACAGGCCCAGGAAAAGCGTGGACAGTTTCTGCCCACGGGCAACGCAAACATGAGAAGCAAGAACAGAGTAGAACGGGGTGGGGCGGTGGGAGGAGAGGCAAGGCAAACAGAAGGGTACATGAAAAATGACTGAGGGGTGGTCATGTATCACTCTGTACAGGAACAAAAGAGCAAAGAGAGGAACCTAAAGGCCCATTCACGGGGAGCGGGTAAATAGACTGCACACTAATGGAATAGCATGCGACTGTGAAAACATACTTTTGAAGAATTTAAATTAGAAGGAAAGAATACTATGTTCAGGGTAAAAACAGGACACAAAATATTGTGTGTGCGTATGTGTGTGTGTAGTGATTCAAATTCCACAGGGAAAAATAGATATGTTAGAAATACACACCCATATAGGTATAAGAAAAAATGGAAAAAAGCAAAAATACAATGATTTTTCTCTTGGACATGGGATGTTAGGTGATTTTTATATTGTTCTTTATATTTTCCTGTATTTTTTAAATGTATTCTTTTTTACTAAAATTCTTTATGTGTTTTTCAACATAAATGGTAACAGTAGCTAATATGTATTGAATGTTTACTATATGCCCAGAACTATCTAAGCTATTTTATGAATACATTTGATCTTCAAAGCATTCTATGAAACAGGGGCCACCATTATCCATATGTAGGAGGGCATTATCAACTTGTCAAAGAGGCACAGAGAGGGTAAGGAACTTGTCCAAAGTCACACAGTAATGAAATAGTAGTTTGGATTCAAGATCGGGCAGGCAGGACCCAGAGTTTATGCCTTGGACCGTAACATTCTTGGACCACAACACTCCGAGGCAGGGGTCCACACACTGCGGTACAAGGGCCAAATCTGGCCCACTGGAACACAGCCATACATATTCATTCATGTACCACTTCTGGCTGCTTTTGTCTATAAGAACAGAGCTGAGGAATTGCAACTGAGACTGTATGGTCCACAAAACTTGATATATCTATAGGAAAAGCTGACTTTTATCTAGCATTGATATTGATAGAAAATTATTGTTTTGTTTTCATATGCCCAAGAGAACCCTTGGTTTTATATATCAGCCCCACAGCAGAGACAGAAAAGAGAAAATGGGGGTGGGGAAGGGAATTTCATTAAAGGGCAGAGAGTAATCTCAAGACAGAAATTTAGGTGGCAAGAGGGGAAATAACTTCATTGACATTAATATAGTATCATTTTCTCCCTGCATATTCATGCACAATGGTAAGGAGCTGTAGGCACCTACATACAGTTGGAACTGGCCACTCAGCAGAGGTCAGCACCCTTTTATGTGGCCTGCAAGCTCCCCTGACATTAGCCACAAACCCGCTGTACTCACTTGGAAGAGCTGGACATTGGCCGGAGGGTCTTTCTGAAAGAGTAAAGTGGCGCTGGCCAAGGCGGGGTCCAGTTTACCACACTTCTGTGGAGGCAAGATAACACAGGGGATTAGGACTATCTCTATCCTTCACCCCATCCTTGATTTTTCCCAAGTGGTGAAAGCAGCATCTGTGTCCCTCTTCTCATCTTATTCTCCTTCTAATACTGGCTAAATCCATCTCAACATCCCAGTGTGGCTCTGAGAGTTCACTGTTCCTAATGGACTCAGCTCCCGCCCCACCCCCACTGCAGCCTGCACCCAAGTGGTTAATACTTCCCCCAGCACCCCAAACACCTTCACTCCTTCCCACACTGACAGCACGTGTTCTGTTACAATGCCCTTCTCTCCCGCCTTTCAGGAAAAGTCTTCCCTTTCCTTCTCATTTCTGTGGGAAATAATGACGTGGGAGAATATAATCTCAATGGAATCAGGGGAGATATAAACTCTGTGTGCACTGTGACCCCAAATCTGTTTAGAAAACAACATACCCAGACCAAAAGATGGGAAGATGGTAGACAGATTGAGAGGTGGATGGAAGAAAATGTAGAAAGAGAGAGGGGTGGGACAGACAAGCAGAACAACAGCAAATGGACAGAGAAACATAGGAGAAAGATAAGCATAATAAAAAATAATAGTATGCAATATTAAAAGCAATATACAATGTGAAATCGAGATAATTTTAAATTTACTTTATATAATTCTGTATTTTTTAAGTTCTCTACAATTAGCCCTGACTACTTTATAATATAGGGGGGAAAATACCTATTATGAATACTTTGAGAAGGGATTTTGCTTAGGTGTTCCCCAGATCTGCGATGCCTTTTCTTCTTTGTGCTCCTAACCCTCCATCTCCTCGTTGTCACATAAGGCTGGCGTTTATTGACCATGCTCGTTGCCACACTAGGTTGCCCCCTAATGCCCAGTGCATAGAAAAGGTGCAAAGTCAATGCTTGTTGTTGAACACACCTCGGGAGCTTCCAGCACCCTCAGCCAGCACCCTCCCTGAATGCCACCCTTGCAGGGGCCACATCTCCTCTCCCCAGCTATAGCAGCCCCACCTGACATTCTCACTGCACACCCTCCATTCTCACCATGCTCTCCACTCCCATTCTAAGTATAAGACCACAATTGATAAGCTGCACCTCTATAAGTGTCATCTGGTCTACCCACACTTCTGCAGGTCTTATAACTGAGACTTAGAGTCAAGACCTACTCAAGTCCTCATGTGAGGTGGTGACAAAGAACCCACTTCCCTGACTCCCAGTCCAGGGCTCTGCCTCACAGTTTGGCCCCCATTTCTGGGTGGCTCCCTGGGCTCTCTCTGACCCCTGCTCCTCTGTCCTGAGATATCCAGGGGAGAAGAACAAGTTTACCTCCTGGTCCATAGCACTCTCCCAAATTTCCAAACAAGAGTGCTGTGGAGATGTTCCTTGCCCAGACCCCCACACTCACATCTTCTCCGATCCCTTTGCCCAGCTTCTGAAGCACCGTCAGGTAGAATTTGAAGAAGAAGCTGACAGTGAGGGTGCGCCGGAAGGTCACCATGCCCCCGGGCGCATCAGGGGACAGCTGCATCTCCTCCACCAGGCCTGCACACACGTCCTCCAGGAGCTGCTCATTCCAGGACCTGACAGAGAGCAGAGAGAGCAGGTCGCTGGATAGCATCCCCAGCCCTTGAGACCACTGTGTGTGGAGCTATGCTCGGGACCTCAGAGTCACGTGAATCTCAGGTCAAAATCTGACCCAAATACTTGTAATTATGTGACTTACCTCCTTGAGAACCTTGGCAAGTTCCCTAGCCTCCTTAAGCCTCAGTTTCCTCATGTTTAGAAATAGAAACAGTGCAACAGACCATGAAAATAATGTGTTCAATCTGCTGAGTCCTTGTAACATGCTAGGCAATTCCCTAAGTGCTTAATGTGAATCAACATTTTTAATATGAAATTAAAAATGCAGTAGGGAAATTTTTATATTCATTTTACCAATGAAAGAACTGAGGTATGAAGATTAAATAAAAATTTGACCTATGTTACCAATGTGATTAGTGTTAGAGCCAGGAATTGGAACCAAAGAGCCAAATCTCAAAGTTAAACTCTGTCTATCCTATTCAGCTATTGCAAAGATGACATAGGATAGGCCTGGGATGGGCCTGTGAACTGCCGGCTATCCTTGTTGTTTACAGTGGCCACAATAATGTAGGATGTATAGTAATAGCAGGAGCTATAGTAACCACAGCAATAGCAGTAGCAAAAGTGCTCCTAGCAATAGTAATAATTGTAGCAGCAATACCAGAGCAGTAATACTAGCAGTGGCCGAAGCAGTAATAACAGAAGCAACAGTAATAGCAACAGTAAAAGCCAAGGTAATAATAGCAGTAACAGTAGAAGAAGCAGTTGTATTAATAGCAGTAGCAATAGCATCAATAGTAGTAAAAGTAATAGCAGCAGTGATACCACTAATAGTAGCAATAGTGACAGCAGTAGCAGTAGTTATAGTGGTAATAGCAGTACCATTAATAGCATTTGCAGTCGTAACAGCACTCATAGCAGAGCAGGAAGGAGAGCAACAATAACAACCCTACTAGTAACACTAGTAGCAGCCGCACTAGTAGCAGCCACACCAGTAGCAGGAATAGAGACAACAGGTAACAATCGTGACAGCAGCGGTAGCCCCAGCAGTAATACTCGGCATCGCAGCAGAAACTGCAGCAGTGAGAGCAGCCAGAGCAGTAGCAGCCAGAGAAGTACAATGACAGCAGCACACTAGCAAGTGCAGCAATCACTGCAGCAGCAGCAGCAGCAGCAGCACTCATAGAAATAGCATTGCAATAGTGGTTGTATCTGCAGCAGCAGCAGCAACAGCAGGGGGACCAGCACTAACAGAAGTGGCCAGTAATGGCGCAGGGGCAGTAAGACCGCCAGCAGCAGGCCTCCTGGTAACAGGAGGGGGAGCAGCAGCTGCGGCACCAGAGCAGCAAGTAGCAGCAGACGTATCAGCAGAGCAAGCGGTGATACGGTCGTGGCAGCATCAGCGGCCGCAGCCTCTGGATGCTGCTCTTGGTCTCACTTGGACAGCTGCTTCCGCGTGGTCTTGAGGGCCGCGACGGTCCTGTCGGCCATGCCGCCGTAGCACAGGGCCAGCTCCTTGACCTCCATGCTTCCTGGCTGGAAAAGGACCCTCATGCCGCAGGTGACCTTGGCTATGTCATCTTCCCTCCGGGAGGCCTGCTTGAATGCTGAGAAAAACTCGCCCTGAAAGAGAACAGAAGGCCCCGTCTTTACGTCAGTTTGCGGCGTCCGCAGCTGGTGAAGCCGACCAGGGCTGGCGGGCGTAGTCGCAGTAGATGGGGTGATGACCCCTCGCAGTTCAGCAAGGAGCCAGGGGCAAAGACCCAGGCACACCTGACCATCTCACTTTTAGGAGAAGAGCCAGGTGACATTCTCAGAGCTGGGAAAGGGGACGACTTCTCCCCGTTAATCAGGAAAACTGAAAGACAGGCACAAAGAACCGGGTGCTCTCAACCAAACAGCTAGGGGAGGGAAGGGGGCTCAGAGAGGCTCCTAAGTACCCCTGTGCTGTGCCCCATGTGAGTCCACCAGGCTCTCCAGGAGAGCCATACAGAGCCCTCTCCTGGCCTGGCTGCTTCACAAGCAGACACAGCGAGACGTCGGGGGGGGGGGGGGGGGTCTGAAAACACACCTCAGCTCTCAGCCGCCACAGCTGCTCTCTGACCTGTCTCTCCACAGGCTGTGGCTACCTTTAGAAATGCTGGGTAATTTCACTCATGTGTATATTAAAGAGAAAACAACAACAAAGGAGTAGATGACACCAAAACATACTCTAGAAACCTGACTACAGACCTGAGATTATAAGAGGGGGCAGGTAGGGGGCGGGAGCAAGGTGGGAGGGGGCCGGCAGTCCAGGGAAAGGACTCTGGGCGCTCTGCTGGTGGGTGTGGCATGGTGACACACACCTGTGCCCCTGAACCATACAGAGTGCTGTAACCAATGTTATCTCAACAAATAATTTAAAGTCAAAAAGAAATCTTGTTTCCTGGAAGTCGCATTACGGAACATGAGCTGTTTCTGTGCTCTGAACAGAGGTCCCCAGTGGGACCAAGCCAGGCCCGTCTTTGTGGGTAGGAGGAGAGCGTGAGTTACTTTCCAGGTGAGAGCCACCTGACTTCCAGTCCTTTCCGTGTCCGCTTCCACTTGAAGCTCGAACCACGCTGCCACCACAGTCCGATTAGCATCGAAGCGTGTGGCGAGAGGAAAGGTTCACCGGAGAAAGCACACGAGGCCCGCAGTCGAGGTCCAAAAATGGCCACAGGCTCTGTTTGGTGGAGCCACGGAGACCCATCTTGGTGATGAAGTTAGTTCAGAATCCCCAGGTCAAAGGTGATCCCAGGGGCATTGAACTCAGAGTTTGAACTCAGTTCTGGGAGGAAATTGCAGCTTCCAGGAAGTGCCAGTCCCTGGTGAGGGCTGCACTGGGGTGCCCGGAAGTGAGGGTCCGGGGTCCAGCTGCCCTTTCTTGAGAAGGTCTTTAATTTCAAGGATTAAAATCTTTTGAAATGACTTTTCTTATTCATGTTCCTACCTGGGCAAACAAAAACTGGCCATGCCATGCCCGCCTCCTCTCTCAAAGGTTTTCAATTTTTTTTTTTTTCCCAATCTGTGAAATACAAAACTCTGGGAATCATGGCTCAAATGGCCTACGAGGACAAGCTAGGAGACCATTAAGAAACCACCTCAGGGACATAATTACTCTAATTCAATTAACATGTTCATTAAGCAGGTCAAAATAAGCAAGGGCCAAGCGTGCCTTGCAATGCTCGATAAAGCCCAAGCTCTGGTCAGCCCTTCTCGCTCTCCTCTAGAACTGGTTCCCAGCCTCTCACAGAATCCTTTTCTAAAAGGCCATCATGTAATGTGGAGCTGTTGAGAGACGAGAAAATTGCCCCAGGTCAAGCCAGCTCAGGTCCCACAGAACAAGAGCAAGGCAGCCAGAGGCTCCTGGCCTGCCTGAACAGACCCCCCGCCCCCCGCCCGTGAGTGACGGCTGCAGCCGAGCCAACCAGAGGAGGGCAGTGAACTGGCCCCTTGAGGAGCCCGAGGTCAGCAGGCCAGAGTGTCACTTACAGGTGGTTTCTGCTCTCAGCATGCAAGCCCCGCCCTTCACCAGAGGAAGCCTGGTTTCCTCTGCCTGGGACAGGGACACTTGCCATCAGATCTGTCCTTAGAATCGTGACACTGGCAGTGACCACCGGCTGAAGACAGTGGCCAGGAACCTGAGGAGTGAGTTCTGTGCAGTGCTGACCACAACCTGCATAGCAGGCAGCACCATTTCACAGACCAGGGAGCCCGGGCTCAGGAAGGCCACGACTCACTCAGGGCACACATCTGGCTGTCTGGTTTCACAAGCTCTGCCCTGTGCCCCAGCCCTGAGACTTCTCTTCACCCGAGAGGGATGCAGTTGGTTAAAGGCAAAGTTAAGAGGCAAGACTATCTGTCTAGAGCTGGAGATGCTAAGGCAGTCCCGGAGGCCGACTCTGGGCTCCCTGTCCGCTGTCCGGCGGGAAGAGCAGGGACTCGGGCACAGCATCTCACCTCCCTGCTGTAGGGGATCTCAATGGAAAGCAGTATCTCCTCGGGACTCAACGGGGTCTTTCTGTAGGCAGGGAAGAAGGTGTGGTCCATCTGAAGTGTCCTCTTGGTGCCTGTGCAGAGGCAAGATAAAGATGGACCATGTGAGCAACAAAGAACACCCCAGCAGGGTTCTCCCCCAGTGTCTGCTGTGCACAGACAGGGGGTGGACGCACAGTAGGGCCAAGGTCCCCTTCCTCTGAAATCCCCCAGCATCCATGTGCTGGTGAATACTAATAGTTGGTGCTTTGAAAGCAAAAAAAAAAAAAAAAAAAAAAAAAGTCCTGATTCCTAGCACTTGCTAGTTTCTACATATAAATATACCCATCCTAGCCAATTTCAAGCTACCACAGTGACAACACTAGGTATAAAGTGGACACAGGAACGAAGCAGGCCTGCTAGCCCCTGAGAGGCCTGCTGGCCAGCTAGGCATTCCTGTGGGTCAGGAGGATCCCCACGCGCCGAGTAAGCGTGGTTCAGCAGGCCTGCACTGGCGCAGACAACGTGGTTCCTGCCCACACCTGCTCGCTTCTGTGAGTCTGGACTTTTGGTTCGTGCCAGGCACAGCGATGTGACCAGCCCCCACTAAGGCCCCCAGGTGTGGACTCTTCAGAGCTCCCCTGGGGGACAGCACTTCACCTGTGTCCTCACGACTCAACTTGCTGCTGAGGGGACTGAGCATGTCTGTGCTCCCCTGGGAGAAGATTCTGGAACCCTGTGCCTGGTTTGCTTTGGACTTTGTCCCCTGCACCTTTTCCCTTTGCTGATTCTGCTTCTTTTCCTCCTACTGCGATAAGTCGTAGCCACGATGGTGCCTAGATGCTGAGTCCCGTGAGTCTTCGTGGCCAGTCACCAAACCTGTGGCAGGTCTCGGGGACCCTCTGACCAGGAGAGACGCACAACAGCACCCTATTTCACAGCACCCCACTCTACAGGGACACGGGATGGAAATAACCTCAAGAGCCTACACTGTAATCAAATGAAGTAAAATAATTTGGAAGTGATGAATGCTGTGTATTCCTGTGTTTTCAATATGATTTTAACATGATTTTCTCCCTCATAAGTTTATGTAAGTTAATTGTTTATAATGGTCATTTAGTGGCTCACAGGTTCCCTCAAGTTTCAACGCATTCCGGCTCCAGCACACTGCTCAGGAAGGCGTCTGGGCGACAGAACCTGTTGTGAATGCCTCACAAAGACATGGCTCAGCTCTTCTGGTCCCCAACCTGGTGTCTCCCTTGTAGCCTCCAGAGACTCAAGCCCAGGACAGCTGGGTCATGGAACTTTGGGCCAGGTCCAGAACGGGACCGAGCTTGTGAGGCTGTTACTCCCCAGCCTTCCAGGCCTCTGCGTGCTGCCGCTCACCTCTGGACACGACGGTCAGCTTGGCCCCACAGGCCATGAACACGGGGTTGAGGTCGGAGATGGGGCTGGCGTTGATGATGTTCCCGCCAATGGACTAGGACAAGCAGAGAGTGGGGGTGAGAGCCCTCGCAGGAAACCCTGGCCCGCAGCTGGGTCCAGACACAGGGCAGGTGAGGGACACCTGCTGAAAGGAGCACCTGGAGGACCTGCACCCCCTGGAGACATAAGACGTAGCAAGAACTCGGGCATCCAGAACAATGTTTGAATGGTGGTTGGACTCGGAAATTTTCCAGTCAGGAAACCAGACCCAGCCCTTTCAAGCTGGTGTGTTCATTTGATTTCACCCAACTTTTTCCTGAATGGGTTGAAGGGACTTGTCACAGAGTACATAGAGAGTTAACACAATAGAAACAGAAGATAAATATCAAGGAAGAAAAGGAGGAAGACTTCGGGATGAACAGTTTGCTCTAACGAGATCTGAGCTTCCTGGCAATTTGGCAAAAAAAAAAATGTAAGCAAAATCAAAGAGAGGTTTCTCGTTATTAGCAAAGAGGAAGAAAACCAGTTGCACAATAAAACAAAATCCTTCCTGGAAGTGGGCTCCAGATGAACTGGGAACTAACTCAGCAGAGCCTCTCAAGTCTGTCTCATCTGCACTCAAACACTGAGGTAAAATAATGTACCATCCATACTTAGAAATCTTTTCTGTGAATCAAGTATTATCACTTGATTTAAAAAAAAAAAAAAACATGGCCTGTGCAGGGGGTGGGGGAGGGGAATGAGAGTGGCTGTTTTACTTTACTTTGTTCTGCTTAAAAACCAAAAAGTGGAAGGGAAGGGCCGGCTTTCCTCCCAACACCATCAACTGCTGTGAGCCTCAGGTGGCACCTGTGTGTGCAAACCGAGACTGTGGGGGCGAGTCTGAAGGCTGACGTGCATGGTCCACAGGTGGACCCAACTCTCCTCTCAGGGGATCTACCTCTGGCTCTCCCCTAACTTTGAACCCCCACCCCCACCCCGCATTCTGGCTTCTCCTAACCCAGCTCTCGGCCTCCTGCCGAGAGCCTCAGCAAAGTTCAGGGAGACGGGCAGGAGGCTCCATCTCTCCAACCTCACGGGTGAGACTGAGTCACAGAGTGGGTGTCTGGCGTGGCTCTGGCCACCTTCATCAGGAGCCCCTGTGGGACCCCCTCCCAGCCCTACCAAGGGTCAAGACAAGAATGTGCATTTTAGCAACACCCCGGTGCAGTTTGAGGCGCCCTGGGTCTGTGGCAGAGGCCAGGCAAGCCCCCGGCCTGTGTTGTGCGGTCCTGTCTCCTGGGCCTGGGGCCCCAAACAGGGACTTACCGCCACGGACTTGACCTGCTTCCCGGCAAACCAGCGCAGCTGCTCCAGGACCCCTTGAAACACCTCTGTTTTGTGGGCGGGCAGCTTGGCAACTGCTTCAGACAGGGTCTGTTCCACGAAGTTCAGGGAACAAGCAGCTCCAAAGGAGATTCCTGAGAATACACATGCAGAATAACAGCAATCCCCGTCCAGCCTGGAGAACTGCGCACAGCACTTCTGTGAAGCTTTATGACAACCTGAGTAAGCCCGAAGCAGGACTCATGGCCGTACGTGGATGAGGACATTAAGGCCCGGACACGTTAAGTGACTTGCCCGATACCACAGAGCGAACAAAAATGCCAGGCCTTGATCCCACAGCCAGTGGTCCTCTACTCATAAAATCAGGTATCTGGGGGCAAAGTCCTGGCACTTTCTGACACATCAGTCACTTCCCCCAATCCCCCCTACGCCTACGAGTGTAGCCAGGATTAAGAACAACTGAAGAGCTCGTGGCCCCATGGCCTGTGGCCACGGGACCCTCGGAGGAGGCTCCACGCAGGAAGGCAGTGAGGGGCGCCAGTGTACCCCAGTGCAGGTGTCTCCAGGAAGAGCAGGCAGCAGGAAGAGCCAACCAGGAGGCTGCCCTAGCACCTGCCACATCCTGTGCATCCCAGCCCCTCGGGATGAAGCCCCTCTCACCCCCTTACCCTCAGGTCCATGCTCCACTGAGTTCAGCTCTGGGACCCAGGCTGGGCAGACAATCATAGGAAACAGCTTATTCTTAAACTTCATCTCAATGCCTCGAGGGAAACAAGAAGCCTGAGGTCAGAGGTCTCTTCTTGTATCACCAGGGCAGGCCTGGGCATTTTCCCACCACCACACCCTGGATGTGAGATCTGTCCATACCCTCATGCTTTGGGGTGTCTCAGGACCAAAAGGCACCATGAACAAGATGAGGGACTAAGTGCCTTTCCACACCATCACCTGGAAAACTGTCTTTCCCTCTGTCTACAGACGCGCTCAGAGAGGCTGAGCGACTCCCCCACCACACAGCTGACGACGGACACATTGCAGTACTTGAGCTGTTATCTGCCTCCTGTCCCCAATATCCATCTCTATCGCGCCTGTTTCTGTCCCTCCCTCCCGGCTAACGACGTTAGCAAACCCCCCGACGCAGCGACAGTGCCTCTCCCCACCCCCCCCACAGGGCTGTAGAGGTTAGAACGGTTAAGAAGAAATGTCACATGAGGTCAACTAATCTGTGATGAGAAGCAAACAACAGACACTGGCACAAGGAAAGTCTCGTCAATAAACAGCGCTGGGGAAACTGGACAGCCACGGACTACAGGGTGAAACGAGCCCCCGCTCACACCATGCGTAAAACTCAACTCCCACTGGATGACAGACTGGGAGGTGAGACCAGAAACCGTAACACACAGAGAAGGAAACGTGGTGGTGAGAGAACTACGGGGGCGACACCTAAGGGGAAAAATCAAACACTGTCCAAAAATTAACAATGATGTAAGAAAATAAATAGATAAATATAAGAATGGAAAAACTGCCAGCACAGCCTCCCTGCCCTCTTCTGTACTGTGGGGGGCTCTGAAGGGCCCCCCAGGCTTAAAGGGGTCTGGCCGGATTGAATACCAGCTCAGAGGACAAAAAAACTCAGAGGGGGGCCGACATGACCACCTGACCCAGTTCTCCCACACCCAGTGGCCCTTGTGGGTGGGGGGGGAGGGAGGGATGTTGCAGCTCATGGAGTGGTCTGAAATTATTTCTAAGTCGGAATTTTAAAAATCGTTTCAATTCCTTACTCTTGGACTTTAACTGGGCCCAGGACATTGCACGACTCATGATGAGAAACATGTCGCATATGAAAGGGTCTTCGAGCCAGTCATTCCCCACCATCCCCACCTGGACTTCGAGCCAGGCGACGAGGCCATCAGGAGCACGTCCCGAGGTACCCCTCACAGTGTCGCGAAACTGTGGCCGGGGACTCCAGGCTCGTAAGAGCACTCGTAAGAGCAGGGCCAGCTCCGGGCTCCCCCAGAGGGCCAGGCCCCCTCTCTGTGGCTGCAGATCCACCAGAACCCAGGCTCAGGGGCTCCCTCTCGCACCAGAGCCAGGGGTCCTCCCCCAAGCCTGGCTGTTTAAAAGCACATCGTGTGCCCACACCAGAGGGACTGAGCCGAGTCTCTGTGACTCCAAAGTCAGGGGTCTCTGCAGGAAATCAAGTGTCCAGCTCCCCTGGGGTCCCGGGCTCCCTGCAGGCCCAGAGCCTCCCCAGCTCTCACCGATCTCCGTGTTCCCCACCACCAGCTTGGCCTCAGGGTGCTGCGTTTTGAGTTCCAGCAGCTCCTTCAGGGTTGAAACCTGGATCCAGGTCACACGCTCTCCTTTAAAGCGCAGCTGCTTCTGAGGAGTGTCTTTCAGCCTCTGGAAAAGACGGTTTCCTCATGAGCCTGCCTCCTTTCTGCCATCTTGCCCTGACAAACTGCTTTAAGTCCGGAATGGGATCAACTCTTCTGCTGATTTAGTGCTGAATTCGGAACGCAAGCGCATGGTCAGGCAGGAATTACGGTGCAGCTGATCTATCACGACCTCACATAGTCTTCAGACTACCTCGGTAGAGGAGGCCCTGGCAGCCTCATTTCTCACAGGCAAATGAGGAGCCTGAGGATCACGGTTATGGGACCTGCTGAAGGTCACCCGCCCCAAGGCGACCTATGCTGTCCTGACCGGAAGTCCAGGTTCTTTGAAGTGACAGTGCCCTCCCCCCGGCCCGCCCCAGCCCACTGTCTCCAGGAGGTGCTGTGGACAAGGTATGGGCGGGGGCGAGGCAGTGACAGAAGGGGTGTCAGATGGGAACTCGGCAAAGGGCAGCTTTTAGTGTGTGAGGGGTGACACTGGGCTGGGAGAGAAAACCCCCAAAGCAAATTGAGAGTTTTTCAAGGTTTCACAATCATGTGAGCAGCAATGAGTGGCTTGATTCTTTCCCAGCCACAACGGTGGATGAAGGAGCCGAATCACCAAGGTAAGAACGCAGGCGTGAAGGGCCACACCCAGAGCTGCCAGGCTGGGCTGCCTCTCTGCACACAGCTCTCGTTTTTAAATAAAAGGGCTGCTTACAGTGAGGAGGAGGGCTGCTCTGGGCGTCGACATTCAATCTAGCCGAGAGGTCGGCAAACACTTCAGGGTCTCCGTTACCGTTCACAGCATCCCTGTCCTCAGAGGGGGACAGGGGAGAGAAGGAGAGGACTACGCCCCGGTAGGATGATGTGATGGAGAGACTCAACCTCTGGGGGTGAGAGAAAGGAAGGGAAGTGCAGGCTGAACCCTAATGGACAAAGGGACACGGGGTCCTGCTGGGTGTGAAATATAGCAGGTTTCCAGGGCTCACGACACACTTGGCTGCGTCCTTCCCTGGGGCACCACCTACCAGCAACTCCGGGGGGAAGATGGGCTCCTGAGTGGGGTCCAAGGGCATGAACTCCTCCGGGTTGAATAAGGATGGCAAGAGCGTGATCTGCAGGAAAACAGAACAGATGGACGACGCAGCATCTCCTCCCAAAAAGGCAGTGGGCCCAACCCAGCCCTCCGTCCAGTGAGCTGGTTTCCAGCCCACAACAGGCTGGTGGAGGCCAGGCCGCTCCCGGCGGCAGGGACAAGGAGGACTGGCCAGTGGCCCGTGGGCGTTTGTGCACATTCATCGCCTCCCCGTCTGGAGGGAGCTGCTTCCGCTTGCGGCCACCAGGCGCGAGTGCAGGAGCTCAGGGCTCCTTGGGCCTGAGGCCAGGCCCTGGGCTCCCAGGCAGAGAAGGGCCACTTACCGTGTCATCTTTCTTCTGGTTCATGCAGCAGTTTGCGTTGCTCCCTTTTCCGCCACAGCAGCCACCATCCTAGAAGATGATCAGCACTTGCACAAAAATACTTTCAGAGTTTTCCCAGGAGCTAAAGAACCTGGATCATTATTAGTATCCTGTGAAATGTAGATGTGACACCCATCCCAGATCTACACTAACAGCAGATCCCCCAACTAGCCCCCCGCCACAGACAGAGGGAAGGCCTCTGTTTTAACTACTTTCTCTCACTTGGTTTAAATAAAACAACTCAGGAATCATTAAGCAAATTGTAGATTAAATAACTCATGAAGAAACAATGGAACATGTTGGAAGCAGCAGGAAAGTTTAATTTAAAAAAAATTTCTCCATAAAAGCTAAGCCTTTATCAAAATATATCCTTGTATCCCCTTCCCTCCTTCAGTGTTGCTCCTGTTGTCCCTCTCAACACTCAAGAGCCTCTACTTCCTAATCGGGTAAGCTCAATGGGGCCTGCTGGGCGCCTCCCCAGCTGGGTCCCAGTGGGCCTCCTGCCAAGACCTGGGCTGGGTCCAGAGAGTATCGGCCAGTGGGCCTGCTGCCTCAAGGGGCCTTCACAGACACTTCTTTCCAGAGAGCAGCACTGTGCAGCCCGCGCTGTGGCCCGTTCTGCATGCAGGCCTGAGGCCCATCACCGACAGAACGGGGCTACTCAGGGTCTCTCGGGGCCAGCGGTAGAGCACAGCGTAGTGCGCCAGTGGTGCCTCTCAGAACACAGCATTGAGGGGGTCTGTTCGCTGACTGAGCTGCTCAAAAGGGCCAGAGTCTCAACTCCAGGCCTCAGGAGACACCCCAGAATCTGGAGCTGTGCTGAGGAACAAGTGAAGAAAACTCCCAGGCACAACCCAGGGCAAGCAAGAGCAGCAGACCGGGGTGCTGGGGTTGTCCAGCACTTGGCTCTGCTCTGTCCTACCCTGGCCCACACCTGGATGGGGACTGCCGCCCGGCAGAATCAGGACCATTCCTATGATGACTAAACTCTGACCTGGGAAGGAGCATCACTGTCAGCGTCACTCAAAAGCCCTGAGCACTAGATGCAAAAAAGAGAGCCACCTCTTTCTAAAAGAACTCTTGGCCTGCTTAGACGGTATCTCCTTATCTCCAAAGAGATCAATATAAGGGTAAGATGAACAACCCCTGGTTCTCAGCAGTCTGAGTTACAGCATAATTTATATTGCTATTTTGTTAGATATTGAAGATGTGCTTTATAAAGTTCTGTGGGCATAATAAGAAGTTCTTGCCACAAACACTGTAACAGAGTTTTGTAGTTTTCTTTGTATAAGTCCTTTATGTCTTTTGTTAGATTTATTCCCAGATATTTGAATTTTTTGGTTTCGATTTTGAAGGGGATGGATTTCTTAATTTCTTCTTCTTCAGACTGGGTGTTTGCATATAGGAAGGCTACTGATTTTTGTGCATTGATTTTGTATCCTGCTACTGTACTGAACTGGT